>CAEMYA010000018.1:11333914-11374535 GCA_903131615.1 Diplodus sargus
CTCTCTCTCTCTCTCTCTCTCCCTCTCTCTCCCACACACACTCGCTCACACACTGCAGAGTATTGTGGCTGTGTCTGAGCCTGCAGTTGATAAGATAGTGTTGGGTTGCACAGCTTGCAGGCAGATACTATTGTGACCGTTGACAGGAAACTGAAACAGGGTGGGATGGTGCTGCTCCAGATCTACATGCCTGTTTGTGTCCGTGTGTGTGCGTTGCTTGTTTGAACGTTTGCCCTCTCCCCTCCTGTCAAACGCCGGCCAAACGGTTTTCCTCCAAATTCACTGTTTTGCCTTCAATGAATGCTCCTTCTCACTCGTGGACTGAGTGGCCTCTTGTGCTCCGTGTGAATGAGTGTCTCTGCCCCCCCCAAAAAAGAGTGTAAAGAGAGAGGAGCCATACTGTAGGTCAGTCTGCATTCTGCCATTTGGCCACCAGACGGGACAGTAGGGCGACTGTACTAGCTGGCACTATTGTATTCTGCTGAATGAAGGCCCTGTCGCAGACCCACAAACACACTGACCCAGCTCTGTTTTCTGTCCAAGTCACTGGGTTCAAGTGCTGTGTTGTGTATTATTAATGGTATAGGCACCCGGCTTTCACATACTTGTAAAATGGAAGAACTCGCTTGTGAAAATAAAAACTTCACACCCTCTGTTACGTGGGAAATACTCGAGAAAGTGTTTCACTGTTGTTCAGTTATTGTTGAAACTGTTTCAGAGGTGTTGATTCAACTTAATGGTCATTTTGGAGGCTGTTTTTCGTGGTGCTGTTGAAATGCATTGTGTTTTACTATAATTAGTCTAAATAATATAAATGGGTCAGCTAGGAGTAGGCCAGATTGTAAAAGTAGCTCCAATAAGGGGCAGTCTAACATGACAGCTGCTGCTTTTTGCTTTTGTAGCGTGCTACTGTTAGCTAATTAGCTCACCGAGGGAGGCACCATGTAGGATGGGACCTAGCTAAGCCTGACAAGAGAGTGAACACGCCTGGACACTGAACTGGGACTGGACCTGAACCGACTATGGTCAGTAACAACAGGGAACTCAGTATGGAGGTGATTTACAGTGGTATTTTATTATTTTGATATGAATCAGTAAAGAATGACAACAATACGCTTAATTCACTGGTGGAGGGATTGATAAGAAGATTGATACACCACTCTTAAATATATACATCCATTTAACATGAAAATTCAGTCAGTAGCCAGTTCGCTTAGCTTAGCACAAAGACTAGAAATGGGGAAACAGCTAGCCTGGCTCTGTCCAAAGGTACAAAAATTCACATACCAGCACCTCGAAAGCTGCACATACCCTGTTTGACTTTAGAAATGTTGTTTGTTAATTCCAACTCATACTGTACGGGTAAATCGTCTGCGATGTAAAGCCAAAGCTCACAATTACTGCGCTCACACTGTACGGTCCGATCGTTGACAGTTGACAATAAAAAATGACTGTTTTGGATTTGTTCTTGTACATTAGGATGCAGCAGTGTTGTATACTGCAGAAACGGAACATCAGAATCTGTTATTATGTTGTCCTTCCAACAGGGGGCATGCAGTCAGAAAACGCAAATGTTGTATGTTGCTCAAGGACAA
Source organism: Diplodus sargus (assembly GCA_903131615.1). Taxonomy (NCBI): domain Eukaryota; kingdom Metazoa; phylum Chordata; class Actinopteri; order Spariformes; family Sparidae; genus Diplodus; species Diplodus sargus. The sequence continues at coordinate 11,335,510 of CAEMYA010000018.1, forward strand.
ATTGTTTTGCATCGTTACAGGAGGTTTTTTCAGATAACCGCTTGTATAGTAAGCCTACATGATGTCAGTGTGTTAGAAGGACTGAGGGAAAAGCTGTGGGAAATATCCGCACAGGATAAAAGATCAGGTGTTGCTCCAAATGTCTCATTGAATTTATTGCAAAACATCAGACCACCATTTATTACGACTCCCAGTTATACAGAGAAAATGAGCCTCACCTATGACTCATTAACCAAATTCAGACAAACCAAGTGGGAGACATTAGATCTGGTGTGTGTGTCGAACAACTGTAAGCTTCCAAGGCATTCTCTTCAAGTGCGAACCTGATAACACTGAGCACTGACTATATTGAATCCATCCCTACCTGCATTCCAGGCAAAATGTAGCCCTTCGACCTGTTTTACATGTGGCTTTCTAATTCAGTTTCAGGTGTGAAGGGTTGCATGGTGAAGTGCTCCATTAGTCTGTGGGGGTCACTGTCAAACAGCTCGTCTGGGTGAGGAGGCTCTCTTCCACCGTGTGCCGTCCTCGCGGAGAGGCAGATAAAGGAGAGGTTAGCCGAGTGTGGAGAGATGAGTCACAGTGTGTAGGTGCAGGAAAAATAGATTGGAGTTCTCTGGACCCTCAGGCTTTTTATTGTATCTAGTATTACGAAAGAGTGAAAGACAGATACGAAAATAAAGATGAGAAAGACTGTTGCTCAGAGCAACAGCTAAAAGCCGCCTCTATCTATCTATCTATCTATCTATCTATCTATCTAGGCGACATAGTTGTTTATTGCTTCCCTCCGTCTGTCTCCCTCCTGCTGTGTGGGAGTGTAAAGTGTCAGTCAGCAGAGCTTTAACATTGCACCGAGATGAAGAGCAGGCATCTGCATTATGGCAGCGCTCATGATATGACTGACATGAAATACATCTTGATGTCAGTTATATAAATAAATCGAGGTTATGCTGCTGTCAGACAAATAATGGTTGTATCAAAGGGCCACTCAACCAAGTTTACACGTCAAAAACCATCTGCAAGACGCGAGCACTACACACGGGGTTCTGCTGAGGCCGGAAGAATGAATGTCTCTAGGCTCGGAGGTTTTTCCGTGTTTGTTTGGTCCAACCCTTTTCCCAGAATTCCAATGTTTTTTTCTCAGAACTCTGTCTTTTTTCAGAGAATTTGGACTTTAATATACAAATTCTGAGAATAAAGTCCAATTCAAATTCAATCAAAGACTTAAATTAAAGACTTCAAACTCTAAAAATCTGACTTTTTTGCCTCAGAATTCGGATTCCGATTCAAACCAGAAAGTCATAATTTTGAGAAAAAAACTGTGATGCCATTAAGCTGTATTAGTGACTAAAAAATCAGGATACTTTGGCTTTCGCTGCATCAATAATAAAAATAAATCATTTAAATGAGCTTTAACAATTTAGTGTTATACTTCTGTAAATCTCAGTCTGTGATTTCCTGAATTTTACTACACAATAACATCTTTCATTGCCTGTTAAATGCTGTAATCTTTCAAATGTCATACCCCCAGTTAATAACACTGGTTTTCTGTCAAATATTCCAAGTCTCAAGTGTCATTGGAGATAACCCTGATAACATCTCTCAGATTACTTTCTCAGGCTTGACAAACTCCTCCAGAGCTACAGAGGACATCACGCAGCTGTTTTCACAGGCCGACTACTGGTAGAAAAAAACTGCTCTTTTGCTTTATAGCAACACATATCAGGGAGGGTTTTGTATTCCTACCTTTTGTTTGGAAACGAATAGTAGAGGAATCAGGTTAGGATGTAAGGTGATAACGACCTTGACAGAACAAACCAAGAGGAAAACACTATTATAAGGAAATAATGCAAGGGAAATTGCAAGCATCTGTGCTCGTAGCGTGTCTTGTTTACAAAGAGATTACTTGGTGATGCAGTGCAAAAAGCACTATAGCAAAATCACCTCTTGTTTGGTATAGTGTATTCTCGCATAGCCTGAGGGTGAACCAGCTCTGGCTTGTTTGTATTTCCTAAACCAATTGCAGTTGTCTTAGATGGCGGAAAGCCTAGGATACAGCGATGGTGCCTTTGCAAAAGAGTCTCAGGGGAAACTTATGAGAACCCCGGACAAAAAGGTACCAACCGCTAGTCTGCCCACATTCATTCTGTTAGGGACCAGGTTAGGGTATCTAGCCATTTTCATTGCGTATAATAAGTTGTTAGCTCAGGGCTTGTTGATGTTTCTCGTAGCGACTGGGATTTTGAAAATGTTAACGCGCAGATGAAAGAAGATTTTAGTACATTTTAGGGACTTTATAATGGAACATACAATATATATGTACTGTGAAAGGGTCCATGACTTTGAACACATCTTTCTGGTCCATCCAAAAACTGTCATTGTGATTTCTGCTTCTCATGGACTCAAAACACTGTTGAAAGTGCCCTTTGAAATGTCTATTTTATAACATGTGTAAAAGTACATTTAAATGCAATTTTCAGGGGCTCATATTCACGTAGAGAATAAATTCCTTTTTATCTGAGAAGCCAAAAGGGAGTGTTTAAGAGTCCTCCATAGGCAGAAAAATCTCACAGTTTTGCCAGTGTGACACTCAATCCACCAATGATGGTGCAGAAAATGGCTGGAAAAACCCAATTGTGTTTATTATGTAGGAAATAGCGAATGAGCGAACAAGGGAGTGATTTCAGGCAAAGCTCCACTTTGACCGTGAAGCTGCAACAACCAAAATTTGCATCCTTTGGTCTACCGCTTTAATGGCTAAGACATGAGCTCACTTCTTTCACGGATGAGCTCATGCTGCAGTGTCTTTGCTCATTCATGGCCAAGATTGCTTCTTTACCTGAACCTCACTGTGCTGACTTTGAATTTCAACCAATCACCCTCACCGATATCCCTCGATCGCTTTAGTCGCGCTGCGGCACAGGGCGTAAGCTCGTCGGTGATGTCAGTCTGTATACCCCGATGATGTCACTGTGTTTGTTGGGGGGCAAGCCGTCTTCAATCATTTATTGTTCATGTGTTCAGCACCCTGCAGACTTTGATTATGTGACAGTGACTTCATACCACTGCCTCGGTCTCGGAGCGTGCTGCTGGGTCAATAGATCCCGCAGGGTATTTCCAGAAAATCACGTTTGGAGAAGGACAGAGAACATTTCTGCCACGCTGCTTTCATAATGTGTCACAAGTGCTGGGAAGCGTTGACACGGTGGTGAGTGTCACGTCTCTCCTCCAGCTGTTGTTTGACCAAGTGCTGTTTTTTTCTGTCACAAGGTTTATGTGACAAAACATGTGTGTGCTTTTGCAACTTTGACCCGGGAAAACGTAGAACCCCCTCATACAAATGATGGCGTCTAATAATGACATCAACTTCAGTTAAAGAAAGAGAGACAGCTTACAGGTCTGAGGAATGCAAGCCAGCCGAGTGGAGCACGACGTGAACAGATGAGGGAGAAAAAGGGACGCTGCCAGATTTGTCAGCGTCAGACGTGGCATCCACGGCAAGCCGAGGGAGTGTGGGAGGGAAGGCTGACAAGGAACGGAGAGGAGGGATCTATTCAGAGAGCCTCAAAGTGTTGCGGCTGAGTGACAGGACAGTGAGGTATGTGAGATGGCTGTATATTCAAGTGATTTAGCAGGACAGTAGTGTTGAGCGCGTTGTGTGCTCGTGTCAAGCAGATGAGAGTTGTCAAACTGGATGATTTTCTTTTTTTTTTTGCCTCTCGATGTGAATGCGTGTGGAAGGAATGAAAAGAACAGGTTTTGCCTGTCTCTCAAAATACACTCACAGCTCCTTCAACTGCAGCCTGCGTGAATTCAGATTGGTGTAGCGGGATCAGACTTTGCAAGACATCGACCGACATTCCAGTTCTTACCCCTACCCCCTTGTTTTTTGAGTGCCCCCTATCCTTCGATATCTTCAGCTATACTGTGGCAGTCCTGATATTATCCTTATGCCGTTTGCCATTTTATCTGATGGAGATAGAAAAATATAAATGCTCATGATTCATTCACAGCGTCTCGAGTAATCGATTTTAAAAGAAGGACTCAAAGATGCTTCATGACCTGGCCACCAGCAACGCATTATAGACTACCATTGCCTCTCTGTGCTTCTCCCCCGAGTCTGCACTGATATTAGAGGAGCGGTACCAAGAGCAGCAACTTCACTGCTGGACTTACGTTAAATCTTGGGCGCCATATGACATCAAAAGCGGAGAATGCAACTTTGAAATACGCACAAATTAGCGATAACAATATTGCGTCAGTGAGCTAGCTCGTTAGCTACCGATACAACAGCAAAGTAGTAGTGATTGTTTTATACTTTTAAGACATTTTTACATTGAGGCAGATTTCATAATCATAAGTTCTTCCTTTGTTTTTATTTCAAACTTTGTTGTTCGAATCTGCACAGGGTGTTTGATTTAGAAAATTGACCTGATGCTCTACATGGTGCGGGTGCCTGACATCCTTCCTGGCTCGATCTGCTCCGTACAGCCTGACATGGCTTCTATCCACTTCCATCAAAAAATAGACTCTGTGTGAATTCTCCACAGAGGCTTCTGAAACACACCGTGGCATGTCTGGCAAAACCACGAGCATTGTCTAGAATCGCAACGTTGGAAAGCGACGCTAACATGCCCTTTGGAATCTGGGTGTAACACTTCGCCTGACTCCTCTATCATACCGAGAATTGGGATGGAGGGGTTTGGCTTATATGTAGGGGCAAGTAAGTGTATTGGGACAGGGCTTTTGACTAGCAAGCCTGTCACCAAGCAAAAGAGACAGACAGGAGGAAAAAAAAGAGACATGGAAAAGGGAGAAAACATGCTATGGAGATTGCTGAGGAAACTGGGCTGGAAGAGGACTGAAATAGCCTTTGGCGCAGTATGACTAAGACTTTAATTGCAGAGGGACAGAGATGTGGCCCTCTATGGTGTGTTTGTGTGTGTGTGCGTGTGTGTGTGTTTGCTTGTGTGCAATATTTAGCTGTTTCCTTGTTTATCTTCAATACAATACTGCTCATCATGCAATTGAGAGAAAATCAGTTATATGATTGTGTCTTCCCTGATTTACCTGTCAGCTAGTTTTGAGCTTGTGTGTGTGTGTGCGTGCGTGTGTGTGTGGCGTCTGTTTGCACTATGTGAGAAAACCAAACGATTTCTTTTTCCTCTTCAGGTAAATTGCTGTTTGGCGACCTCCCCTTGTAAACACACTAACACAATCCCTATACACTACACCTACATTCCTGCTTCCTCCATCTCTTTTCACACTTTGTCTTCCACAAATAATGAAAAAAAAAATGTCCGACATGATTAGCACCACAAAAGCGTCTCCTTCCTCCTCCTCACATGTCAACCTCTGTCCTTTCTTCCGTTGCCTCTGTTCCTGCATGAGACTCTCTCTCTGCCACCAGATGACTCAAACTGACACCGCAGGGCAAATGGTAAGTCTGTTGTTGCATTGTGTGTGTGTGTTTGTGTGTGTGTGTGTGTGTGTCTGTGTGTCTGTGTGTGTAAAGACAGGGAGGTGCTAGCGTTGGGACTTGTGTCTTGGCTGAAGCAAATCCCAAAGGTAAGCAATTATCCCTAATTGCAACCAACATCATGTTAATGGGTCTCAGTTGTTGCGGCTATTTGCCTAAGATGCAATAATGAATCATCAGCTGCATGGAAACTCCACTGACCGAACATCACAGAGATGCCGGGATTCATCAGTTAATTCATTTTCATGCCGAAACCAATAAAAGAATATTCAGTTTGCACTTTGGGTGAAGCTCAATATTACGTTCAGTCCCTCCAGCGGTGAGAGGGGAAACTACAGGGGCAAAGTGAAGTTGGGGTGTCACACACACACACACACACACACACACACACATTCATGGTTTCTTTCCCATAGTCACACACTCACTCCATAGTTATCAAGGAGGAAGTGATGCTATCGCCTCTTCCTGTTGCCGTTGGGCTTTGTTGATCCCCCTGGTTTGTGAATGTAGAGTATGTATGTGTGTCTGCTAATGTGTTTATATGTGAATGTCTCAGAATGACCTTTGAATGAAGTTCTCTTTATTGTCCTTATTGAGAAGAATATGAGGATATGAGGCGTTTTTACACCTCTACTTGTTTTTGTTTCCTCTTTGAACCCACAAATAGATAAAACTATGATTTTTATAACTTTATCTAACCGTGAAAGAGCCCAGTGCACTTATAATACTGTACATGAATCTCTTGGTCATAAAAGCAATACCAAATTTAATATAATTGTATAAAACAAACTAAAACGAATATTTGATTCCTTAACCCTTCATCTTGCGCCATAATCGAGTCAACACTTTTGTTCATTTCTGACCAAATACCTGCAAATCTAACATCACTCCCATCAACCTCACATCAAGCTAACAATGTTAGCATGCTAACAAGCTAAACTACGATGGTGAACATTGTAAACATTGCACTGCTTAGCATTACACAGTTAGCATTGTCATTTTAAGAATGTCTTTCTTTTTCTAAATGTATTTCCTAAGAATCTTTATTATATGTAAGAATCCAAGTTTAAGGTCCAGTGTGAAGGATGTTGGGGGATTTAGGGGCATACCATTGCTAATTATGCTTTCATTAGTGTCAAATCACCTGAATCTAAGAAAATGTGTTTTTATTAGCTTAAAATGTGTTTTTTTTTATGTCTACAGAGGGAGTGGGTCCTTCTCCAAGGAGTCTACAGCAGCCCAGAGTGGACAAAAAAATAATTCAGGCTCTTTTGCATTTTTAGCAACCACCGTGGGGAGTATTCAGTTGGTTGCACATTGCAACTGCACCACTAGATTCCACAAAGTCCTACACACTGGATCTTTAAGTAAGTCTGATAAAAGCACAGATGTTGCTATTATCAGAGTTGAACATAGAAAAAAAAATGTCATTGTTCAAAAATTTGTGTCAGCTGTTTTTGGGGTGTAGGTACTGATCTTCATGCACGCCTCTTGAGTTATTGGGATACTGTCTTAGAGTCCACAGAGTCCCATTATCACATTTACTGTCAAAACCCCGCTGTACTCCAGATTGCAACATAATAAGCTCCACAGGGGCTTGTAGTGATACCACCCTCACATTCATAATTCAGCCATTCACAAAATACAGTTAATGGGCTGTGCTTGCTTTGTTTCTATGTTGTACAGCTTTTGAGCAAATGCGAGGTTTCTTCTGTTGTTCACGGGAGCAGAGCGGATCACTGGGTACAGTTTATTGACTTCAGAGGCGGTTAGATAAACCGTCAGGCCCAGTGAAGCTGCAGCATTGATCCGTGTGTGAACTAAATGCATAACAACTTGTTTGTCTTCATGTGTTTAATTATTTACGGAGCAGATGGACTAAAACATACAAAATATTGTAAGTATTAATAATTGATCAAACATGTATTTGCGATTGAATCAGACAGTATGGCAGGAATATACAGGCTTTATGGAGATGGCTCAATCTGAAGGGGAGAAATGACACCTCTGAAACATCAACATTGTGTCTCTCTCACTACAGTCTGTCTTTTTTTGCTCTCTGAATGTGCCCTCTACTGGTTATAATTGTCACTGTGATCCGTTAGTTGGGTAATACCATCATTTCTAAAAAATCCTGCTAATCTATCAAGACATCTGAACCGGAACAAAAGGCTCACCATGACAGGGGTTGTGAGAATATGCACCTTCTGCTGTCAGACTGCTGTAAAACCCCTCCGGTGCTGTAACCAAGACAAAACATCACACATCACCTCCAGCTCTGATCTTATGCCCATTAGTGCGTGTCTCAATGCCACATCTACCGCCACACATAGTGACATCATCATCCTGGGGCAAACAGCCAATGAGAACCCACAGGGGGAGTCAATCACGGGTCATCATAATAACGTCGGCCAATCGGCACGAGCCGAAAGGCCCAGTAACCATGGTGATTAGCCTGGGTTCAAATACGTGGAAGTGTGGCAGATGCCCCCCTGCGTTGGCTCCATATGCACTTGTGTGCATAGATTGGGCCCCGCTGCATTAATCCCACACTGTCCGTGGGTACATGCATGAAGGGGCACGGAGCCGTCATCAACATGGGACACCGAGGTGAACTCACTCACACCACCACACGTGCACCGCAGAGCTGTTGTCCCACTTTCCCCCCCCCCAACATATGGCTCATGCATTCACAATGAGATCCATACATGTATATCCGACGTGAAGCTTCTCCTGCAGCCCCTGCGTTGTGTTTTTCCTGTTTGCTACGCACTCATTTTTTTTTTTTTTTCAGCCTTCGTAACTCAGAGCGATGGTAATTACAGTCGTTAGCTCTCCTCTGTATTGTTCTCTGAGAGGATGGATGAGGAGACGTGTGGGTGGCGAGAGAAGGGTGAGGAGAGGGGAGGGAGAGGGGGGAGAGGAGGGGTGCAAGGACAGCGAGCAAACAGCACAGCTGAGTAGGAGAAGTACAATGGGCTGTGAGTCAGAGGGAAAAAAAAGAGAGAGGAGCGAGAGAAAGAGATAGGTATGCTGAGAAAAGGTCAGTGTATGGTGGTCTCTTTTAAAAAAAAAAATAATAAAAATGCCGGAGGATTGAGAGAGCCGAGGGATGCTGCGCTCATGTTATCTCTCTGTTTTATGGATTTGATGTTCATATCTGGCGAGGCAGGACTGGAACAGGTGACTCATGATGCAAAGAGGAGGAGAAGGCGAAGGGGCTGCTCACCCCCTTAAACGACATACGACTGTGAGTTTCTCCGCCTGCGTTTGACAGGCAATTGACGTTTTAATGCAACGTCTGCTCCAACTAAAACCCTTTACACCTCCTGGCCCTCCCGCCTCCCCTTGTCGTGGCCATCGCCGCGATGAGGAACCACTTCACCCCTTGCATTCCTGACTCCCAAGACTACACACACGGTTGTTATCCCCATTGTGTGAGTGGATTGACTGAATTATACGCTACGCCACTTTGCGCACCCACCAGCAAAACAGACGCCACAGTCATCTGGGCTATTCATACATGCAGCTCGGGGTACGTAGCCGTGCAAGATAGCCGCGTTCTCATTCTCCCAAATGTTTGAGACGTCCAACTCGGAGATATCTGCCACCAGTCCAATACAGTTGAGATGAATGGGATTTCATTTGTAGCGTTCACAACACTGGAAAATAACTTTTAAAGGGTAACTTCCCCAATTCTAAACAGTAAAGAGTGTTGATGTGAAAAAATAAAAGTACTGTTTAAAGTCTCCAGGGGAAGCTGCATGCAATCTGATAAATGATCTCCAGTAATGTCGCTCAGTGGCTAAGCTGCATTGTGGGTAACATAGGCGACAGGTTTTGAGGAAGGGTGAAGACTGCCCGCAGTAAAACAGCTGATATCTCTGGTTCTGCTGTATGGCCTACAGCTACCCATAGTACAATAAAATGGCTGCAAAAACTCTAATGAACTGAAATGTGCTAGAACAACCCTGCAATACTTTGTTTTGAAACAAGTCAAGTCAATTTTATTTACAGCTAAATCCCAAAATCACAGGTTCCATTGCCACAGGTGATGACACTCCTCGTCCTTATCTTTACTTCTCTTCTTTCTGCCTTAAACTTTTAAAAGCCTCCTGTGGAAAGGTGTTGTAAATTAGCACCTTGCTATAAACACTCGATGCAGTTAATCTAGGACTGCACTAAACTACACTAAACCCTCGATTCCACTGAAGGACGTAAACCTGTTTACCAGGACAAAGAAATGTAAGGAAATGAAACACAGAATATACAGGTAACAATGCATACAAGTAGATTAAGAAATACTGTATATGTGAAGAACTGAGGAACCGAGTGTTGCCAGAGAGCCACCCTACCTCCTCTCAGGTGACCTGGAGGAGGACAGGCCGCACAAAAAACAACCATCTTAACTAAGAGGGTTTCGAAACCTGATATCCAAAATAAGCTTTGAGCACGTCACACCTGCAGCACAGTGCTGTAGAGATGTCTTTCCAGTGAGGTCTGGCACAGTTCAATGCAAAAGCACACAAAACACCCATGAACACTTTGGGTTAAACCCTCCGCAGGTTAAGCTGCTTAAATACAAAAGAATGGAGACCAAGGCAGTATAATCCTTGGCACTTGATATAACAAGATATTCTTTTTCTTCCTGAAATGTAGCCTATATTTAAGCTATGATCCATTAAAAAAAAGCACATTGCGTGTATTTTTCTTTCAATTGTATTGTTTTTTTGGACCGTTTACAGCGAGGATCTGGATCAGAATCCACTGCTTTTTGACTTGACGCTGTTCAAGAAATGCATTTCCCAACTGCTCAGACCTTTTCTTAGCGTTCTCTTAAGGATGAACCTAATGAACTTTGTGACTGTTATCAGCTGAGCAGAGCCGGCTTAAAGAGGATACCAGTCTGCGGGGAACGCTTGACTGCATTTTCATTTAGGATCTATTCATGGAGGGTCAGCTGGGTAGCTGGTTCATACCTGCAGCAGACGGCTGGGATGACTCACTTAAAGAATAAGCGTGACGACTTAGATGTGTAGACTAGATACCTTTGTGTGACTCAAGTGTGTTTTTGAGTTGGTAGGAGGGATGCTTCACTATGGTGCCATTTTCCGCTCTTTCTCATTGTGTTTTTTTCTTCAGAAACATAACTCAACTGGAAAAACTGGTCCATCCTCCTTAAACACTGTGGGTTTAACTCTGAACGTGTAATTCCGCCGCCAGAGCAGTTCGTGTCTGTCAGCGAAAGGCTCCTACAACTCAAATCCAATAGAAAATGATGCTGTCGAAGCACACATGTCAACAAATAACACCACCTCTGCTTCCTGTTTTACGAGAAATCTATTTTTTTACTTCGTGTTGATGGGCTGCGAACTCCAGCAAAACACAAAACCTGCATCATTTTCAGAGCAATCGGATATTTCCCCGTTGATATTAATGGCTTTTTCCAGCATCCTCTCTGTATTAATCACGTCAGCTTTTGTGTTCCCTCTGAGGCTGTCCTGTTACTTGTCTTAGTTTTCTTCAACCTAACTTTGGTGCTTCAAATTGTTTTGAGGCCAGACTTTGTTCAGACAAACAAAAGCCCGCGCAGGCAGACAGACGGACAAAGATAATGGCTTATCAGTCTTTGATGTGTGGAAGAAGAAAGGCAGACATCTGGAGAAACTGCATGTCGAAGCCCAGGATGTCCTGCTCTGTGACTGGGACTTTTATTTGTGCTTTAATGATCCAGTTGAGAAGATACCAATTATTGCTCTTTAAAATGTATCACATTGTCCATTGTTTCTACTCCACGGATTCACAAAGACACAGGTACATAAAGATCCAGGGTCAGGACGTTGTGCAGGCGGATGTTCCCTGGCTCAGGGGACTCACATTTTCGGCCTTCCAGTCGGAGGTAAGTGTCTTGTCTGTTGGAGGCGGAAGTATCTTTTTTTTTTTTTATTCCAGCCAAACAACACAAGGAAACGTATAGATCCTTTAAACAATACAACAGGATAGGCTGTTGCACTTCCTCTATAGGGCATAATGAGGATCGTCGCACAACACCAGGAGTCACGTGAGGTCTGCATGACACATACAAGAAGGAAAGTATGGTTGTGGTGACGAATGATTGTGTTATTTTGAATATTCCTGATAAATGCATTGGTGGTGTAATGTCTCTAGTGATTATGTTCATGTTGCTGCGGATTTATGGGAGTTATTCGGCAACGCTGCAGGTCATTAAACCAAAAAGGAAGAAAGACGTGTTTACAGTGATTGTATATGTTTTTTTTTTTCAGAATTCAAAGAATAAAGCAATGATGACACACATGAAATAATGTGTTCCTTTTTTGTTTACTTTTATTCTAAGTCTCCCTCCACTACAGTTCTAAAACAATATCCACATTGATCAGCTGACCGCTATGTGATGATATACAGTGTTGGAATGTAACCAAGTACATTTACTCAGGTACTGTACTGAGCTATTAATTTGAGATACTTGTACTTTACTTGAGTTTATACTTTATACCTCTCCTATGTTGTCTGTATTTCACTTCATATCCTTCCTGTCCAGTAAAAAAAACTCCAAGTATCTCCAAATTTTGTGATTTTGAATTTGATTGTTTTATTATATGTATACATGTATTGTGTCTGTGTGTCTAACTATCTTAGTTTTCAAGTCAAACTATTTTTAAAAACCTCCTGGATAAGCAGGAAAATTCATTGTCAGTGATATGTGGCTCTCACAGGAGAGAGACGCAACAGTCACATGATGATCTTATAGAATATTATGTATTATTGTACACTGTGAATTTTAAAAGTTGACTTTACTTTAAAGTAAAGCCAGTAAGTAAAGTAGACAATTACATTTAAGTTGTATGAACTAAAACGTTTAAACAACTTAAAATTATTTACTCAATCATTTTAAGGTCATTCATTTTTTATTTTTTTTTACATAAAGGCACCTTTACAGATGCTACGCTGTAGACCAAACTATACAATAGTATGTAAAGTAATCAGAAAAAGGGAACATTTTACTGCACAATGAATACTTTGATGCTTTAAGTGATTTTACTGAAAATACTCTGAATTTTAAAAAATAATACAGGATTTGATTGCAGGACTTTTACTTGTCATGGAGTCTTTTCACTTCATTATTGATAGTAGCACTATTGCAGCACTGCAAATAACAGTTATTTTGTCAGATCTCAACACCATGTCTGCCTGATGTTTGCTTAGAAAACTTGCTATTGTACCGAATGATTCACAGATGGTTCTAGAAATAGTGAGGATGTTCCTTGGTCTGTCATTAAACTGCAGTCATAGAGAGCAAAGCTTGTGGTCGGTGATACATTTACATACAAGGCTAAATGAGATGGGGATATTAAGATACTGTATTTCAGGGTTTCCCTTGATTGTTTATTCTGTGACGCATCTCAATCTTTATTTTGCTTTTTGTGAATATTTCTTGCCCCCAAAAATAATGCAACACATTTCATTTGACTTTTTATTGCATATCCATGCACATGAATACAGTATATGCACCCATATCCATATAGCCCCACTTTTGAGTTGTGCATTACTTTGTAGAATGATGTGAGTGGTGCTGATTGGTAAACATTACAATTGCGCCCCATAGCGGTCAAATCTGTGAAATACTGGCGCACAAGAGCCAGGAGGTGGGGCACAACAAACACGAACAGTCGGACAGGTTATTATGCCCAGTGAGCAGTTCTACCAGTTTTACCCTTTATAAAAGTTGGCATCTACTCAGGAGCTCGCGTGTGAGTGATTATTCAATGTTGTGATTCAGAGGTTGTTGTGGATTTAATGAGAAAATAATTTTGTCGTTATTATTTCACAATCACCAATTTCCAGTGAAGCCACAGCCTCGTGTTGCACAAGGACAGGGTTTACTGGAGCCAGAATGGAAACTATAAATCCTTCCTGATCATCTTTTTGCTGCATAGTTTTTGGAAGCATCTGCAAGTGACAAAGCAGAACAAACATGTGAAACAAACGGGGGATATGGTATGGAAGCTATGTGTGAGGAGCTTAAAGGATCAGACACCAAGGGGGGTAATTATAAAGACTGACTAGACACACCATGACACTGTGTTGAGAGATTTTCTTTTTGTTATTTAGGGTCCAAGGAAGAGCTCTGATTACCTGCCTCGGCGATCACTCGCACCAATACACATTTCACTTACAAGTGGGCTACTTATGCTAAGGGGGCTGCAGGAACACTCAAACAGAGGCTATCACATGTGCCGAATTTACAAGAAGGCCCAAATAGTTGAGAATCTGTCAGAACCAAAGCTTCATGAAGTCCATAAAGTCCATTTTAACTGAACAACTCAGAAAATGTTGCGATTTTCTAAGAGAGTCTGGGGAATCTTCTCTCCCTCTTCATCTCCTTGCTGTTGTTACTGTGGTTGTTGTAACTGCTTTGCAGTATGTTGTTGTTCCAAGTTATTGTTTACACGATTACGTGTTATCCTGGATAATGTAAAGCGAATACAAAAACACGTGACTTTCGCACATTTTACTTTGACGTCTCTGCCCCTCCCGCCTCCCTGCTTTGGGGCATTTTTGTGTTTTTTCTGTTTATTAATCACTATTTCTCAGTGGTGTGTAGGCCTGTTGCAATTACACCACAAAACACAAGATGGCGCTCAAAAGCAATGGGTCAATCCAGCAGCCACATATCAATGTTGTGTTTGTGCACTAAAACTTACTCAACTTTTAAAAACGGACTTCCTGTGGGAGCGACATGACATGGAATGGTAATTTAGGATTTACGATTAAGTAACCACTGACATCATTATTGTTTTTTTTGTTTTTGTTTTGTGTATTTATTTCATTGATCAACTTTATCAAACAGTAATAGAAACCTAAAATGCGTCCATCCGCTTTGATAACATGGCAGTAAATACAGAAGTAGTACAGGAGGTGAGTTTCTGTGAGCCTCCTCCTCCTCCTCCTCCTCCCCTTCATAGAAACTCCTCAGCTCGCTCCGCCGCGCTTCAGACGCGCTCACCGCCGCGCTTCCACATACTTCACAGTCAATTACTCTGCGGCTCAAACTTTTGGTTCTAAAAACTTCGTCTCGATCTCGATACCATGCTGGATTAATCCCATAACTCCCTCCCAAAGAAAAAGGATTGTTTCAGGACGGGCGCAGGTACAATGACCGCATTCTGCTGCAGAGCGACTGATTAGAGGTAAGTTGGACCCAAAAGTTTGATCACATTTCAGACTGAGAAACTTTTTTTTTTATCTTCCACAACTGAGTCAGAAACTGTTTTATTTCAGTCCTTTTGCTGGTTTTGCTGCCTGTTTGTGTTGTGATGTGTGTACGGATAGAGTAACAACGGAGATAAAAACAAACTTTGGTCTCTGGGCTCTCTGTTGCTGAGCACCATTGTCTCCCCTGTTGGGATATTACAGTGGTTTGCTCGCAGCTAACAATATCTTGCCAGCTTTGTCTTTGTAATAAGGCCATCTCACCTCAGTGAACACACACAAAAGGCGTACCACTTGTTCCCTGCTGGCTTGGCTTCTGTTTTGTGCAAATCATCAACTTTTTTTTTTTTCACTCATGTGCTTCTCAGATTTAGCTGCCAGTATCTGCACTGAGTCCCTGTTAATGAGTAAACTGTGGGAATTTGGACACTGCTCTGAGCTCTTCGGCACTGATTGGTATTCCTCTCTTCTGTTTGCCCTTCAGGGGTGAGATAAGTCTTCTGCAGGGCTGCAGTGTTTGCACTGTGACCTGTAGGCTCGGGACACAGATAGCGAAGAGGACATAGATACATTAGCGCCATGGATTTTGGCAACGACGTGGATCTCTCCAATAAAAACATCACGCCGTTGTGGAGACGGCGCACAGACAAATGTAAAAAAACCCAGGACTCGCACACATCCAAACAGCGACCCGTCAGTTATCACATGAATGGGGTCATGACGACGGACTTCCCTGCGGCGGACGACACGTCCTCCTTCACCTTGAGCCAACCTGCTGAGAGACTGGTGGTCAAACCCCCCTCCTGGGGTAAGAACACTGTGGTGCTGAAGCATGTTTTGCACAAGCCCTCCAAGAAATCCAGAGTTGTTCGAAGCATCAGCATCGGGCAGTTCTCCAGCGGACTCTTCTCACTGTCCAGATTTAGATCTGAAGAGAGCAGATCCGCTTCTCTGGACAATAGAGTGTACAATGGAAACTGTGACAGGGAGAAAACCAGGAATGGAGAGACGGTGTGGACTGAGAAGCGTCTCCAGGACCAGCAGAAGCGCATGTCCAGTCCGTTCAGTCTGAACTCGCAGAAAGACCAGATAGCGTTTGGGACGAGCTCACCGTCGTCCGAGGGCGTGAACCGATCCTCTCCTGTCCTGCCTCCGCGCACTCCTAACAACAACAACTATAACCACCATGAACTGTCCTTCCATTCATCCGCCTCCAGCCCCTCTCCTCCGGCCTGCCGTACCCCCACCCCATCGCACAGCTCCACCTCCAGCATCCCCTCCCTCTCTTCCCTCACCTCCTCGGACCCCCCGACCCCACGCTCTCCGTCGCCAGGGGACAGAGGACAGGCGCTCCTCAGGCAGTCCTCATCCTCGCCTGCCTCCTCACAGGACACCAGCCATGCCTCTTCTTCCTCTTCCCTCTCTTCCGCCTCCCCTTTACTTCCCCCAGCTGTCTCACCCCCTCCTTCCATCGTCCTCAGCACCAACAGCCCCGCCGCCCTGAAGATGGGCACCCAGCAGCTCATCCCCAAGGGTTTAGCCTGCGATGTTCGGCAGAACAAGGCGCCTGCCTCTGTGCCACAAGGCCAAGGAATGACAGGGCTGCTGGGGGTCGATCATTCCAAGAGAGCGTTGAAAGCGCTCAGCATGGTGGAAACTGGGACCTACTTCTCTACAGGAGGGGGCCTCAGTGAAGGGAAGGATGGGGATAATGAGAGCCCGGGGACACTAAGAAGAGGCCTGAGGAGTACGTCTTACAGGAGGGCCGTTGTGAGTGGAGACGTGGAGCATCCAGCGATTGATCCAAAGGCCCTTCGGTTGCCCCAGCCTGTCTTCAAAGTGCTAGGTGGGGATACTCCAGACTCACCAGTCAGCCTAGCAAGTCAGGGCAGCGCAAGCCCCACGAGCCCTGGAACAGCCAAGCCCGCGAGCCCAGGGACACCCAAACTCACGAGCCCAGGGACACCCAAACTCGCGAGCCCAGGGACACCCAAATCAGGCAGCCCAAGAATATCAAAGCCTACTAGCCCTGGCGCAGAAAAGCTGACCAGCACTGGGAAAATCAATGTGAGTTACTTGTTTGTCCTCAAAAGATAGAGGTGAGTTCAAAGACGATCATCAGGCAACAAAAAAGGGTGCTCCTTAAGACGAGGGTTGAAATCTAAATATATTTTCATTAGCTTAAAAACCATCCAGTCTGCACTTTTAACTTCAGTGTTTGAAGTCTGAATCTGTTGTACATTATGGGGTAAACTTCCTGTTGGACAAGCACTATTCAGCAAGCTTTAGAGAAATGAACGCTAAAATAAATACATTTCAGTTATTTGTTTGCAAAGCCTGTTGCTGAACTCGACAATCAGCGCACGAGAGCTTTGACTCTGCGTTCTAATTTTCTTCCTTTGCTGAGGCAGATTGAGATTTCTCGACTCAGTTAATCACAATCCCTCTGATGGGTTTATATGTGATTGTGCACAAAGATTTCTTTGACTTTTCCAGTACTGGGGGAAGGGGTCCAAAGTCTAAATTGTAAAATTACAACACAGGCTGGGTATTGTGGAACAAACTTAGCAGCAGCAGCACAGCAGATCGGACTGGGCCATACAAGGACACAATTAATGTGCTTGTTGGGAGTCATGACGTAATGCGACACCATGCCCACACACACACACACACTTATATACACAGTGGCTCTGTAATTAGACAGGGGTCAATGAAGGAGGTCACAGACAGGTCATGGACAGGTGACAAGGGTGCATTTAATTTAAAGTTAGTGTGTGCCACTCAGAGTTTGTCCAAGTCGTTACATTTGTGTTGTGTCTCTGTTTCAGAGTCTGGATAAGAGGAACATTTTGACCCCTCAGCGGACGTTTGACAGTGAAGGTGAGAAACTAACCCCAAATCTGAGCCATCTGCTCTGTTTTCACCACACTTCGCCCTTCATTTCACTCTACATCTGTTCTTTGTGGCTCTCTGTCTCTCTCAAATGAAACTTTTCTTTCTGCCCTCTTGCTCCAGAGGAGGAGCTGTACCAGAACTACCAGGAGAAGGCCTTGCATAATGACTCGGATGAGGACGCCGATTCAAGAGAACCCAAACCCGATAACGGCATCGTGGTGCAGTACAGACCCATTCGCACCTCCTGGAGCCAGCTCAGCGTGGTCAGACATAGATCTTACATCTTTCTCACCCTCTCTACATACTGTATACACTCAGTGCTGTGCCTGTGCAGTCTTGGAATGCGAGTGCTCCGAAGAATGCTGTCATATCCAGTTTGGCCCTGGTCCATACCCATCCTCCCACTATTTCTACCCCTCGCTCTGTTTATCAGGGAGCACGGGAGCATTTCTTATAAGAACTCGGGTGGGCAGGGAGGCAGACAGTCAGCCAGACCCACAGGAAGTCTTGGAAGCGCTGCTGGGACGAGTGCCAGCGCGTTGGCAAACTCCACGCACTCGTCAGACTGCAAATATGCTTAAAATGTTTCCTCAACGGAGAAGTGCGGTGGCTGTGCATTACATAATATAGTTAGGGATCGGAATGGAGGGATAGAGGAGTACATAGGGAAGGGAATGAGCTAATTTAGTTTTCTACTCAGGCATTCCCATCTGTTTGTTTACTTGTTGAGAGGGGAATGTGTGGGAGCGAAAAAACAGGCGAGGGCACAGATAGAGACAATTAGCACTGAAATTGCTGTGCAGACAATGATACACACACAGACTCTAATAAAGTGAAATTGGATTCAAAGTAAGTAGAGAACATTGAGTATGTTTCTCGGGTCGTTTCGTAACCGGGCTGATTTCGGACAATTACCACGCTGCCTTTCTCAAAAGTCGCCTCCTCTTCCATCGCAGCTGCCTTACAGCTGTGGATCTGCGAGTGTGAATGTGTTGGGCCAGATGTAACCCGGCAGGATCTTTCCTTAACTTTCAGATTTTATCGGAAGTGCCTGCATGAAACTGGTGTGATGGGAAATGAGCAAGTTGAAATTAGAGCCAAGAACCGGATAGACAAGTCGTCTTGTCATTCCAACAAGTCTTCTCTCACATCAGCCGAGCTCCTCCCTTCCCTCACCGTCCCCATTGCACCTCTTGTCGTGACGGGTTTGATGACGTGACACAGCCCAAACTTCAGATTTCCAGGAATCCCCACCTGTACTTTCAGGAGGTGGAGGTGTCCTGGAGCTACCTCCTCCAGTTTTTGTTAGTTTCGTTTTGCTTCAGGAGAGGAAACATGGATTCAAGTTTCAAACGAACCTCACTACTGAATAATAATACCTAACTGATTGTGCGGTTACACCCAGCGAAACTGCAGAAAGGGATAAAGTTCAGTTGGCATGAGCACACTGAAACCTCACAGCTTTACGTAGAGAGCTGGTTTTGAACCAGAGTGCTGAACGTCTGGCAGAAGGGAGAAGAGAGAAATAATAAAGCGGATGTCGTGTGAAAGTAATAGAAAGAACCACAAGAGATGTTTGGTCTGCTGCAGCTTTGTTTGCTCTCAGTGTTTGTTGAAGGCAGAGAGAAGGAAGGCTCCTCCAGGAGCAGAGGGTCTTGTGCCCTCACAACAAAACAGGATGAGAAGCTGGTGGAAGTAAGGCAAGCTTGGCCTCTCAGGGTGTCTGTGATCCAGTGGAGTATGATGTGAATGTGCCCAGGGTCATATTGGTTTTGTGAAACATGAGATGGAGGCATGTTATTTTTATTCAACCTTACCATCAAGTTTGACAAAGCCACAGGCTGATTAATTCAATAGCACTCCACGCCCAGTCCATTCCAGATTGCTTTGTTTCGATCTTATTCAAATAGCTTTGGACCGAATCTCACCAGCCACATACCAACACGCACTGCACTTTACTCTTAACCGCTTACCTTTCGGCCAAATTACACTGAGCTGCCCCATTGTAACTTGAAAGTTTTGTGGATGCAACAGATGTCCCGTTTCTACATTCACTCTGTGCCCTTGAAGGACTTTTCTTTTTCAACAACCTCATTGGCTTTCTGTCCAGTGTGGTATGCAAAGTGCTTCATTCTTTGTGTGTGAGGACAACAGTTGCTCACAAACACATAAACATGCTTTAAATGCAAAAGGGCCCCAACATAAAAAACCCCAACTCAGAATAGACCAGCTAGACAAAGTGTGAATTTGTGTGTTTTTCTCAAATCTTTTCATTACTTTTTAAAAATCTTTTTTTCCTTTCTTCACGATGTGTTTTAGGTGAAGAAAAGTGGGCTGTCCGAGCGGATGAGTCAGGAGGAACGCAAAAGACAAGAGGTGGGAATCGCCTCACACTTTGTTTGGTTCAGTGTTAGAGTGCAACTAACTGTTAATTTTAATTTCGTTATGAATTATTTATTAATCATTTCGTCTATAAAATGTCAAACAACTGTGAACATTTCCCAGAGCCAAAAGTGATGGATTTAAATGGCTTTTTTTCACCCAACCAGCAGTCCAAAACCTTAAAACTCTTGATTTACTATAAGAAGTCATAAATCAAAGCATAAAATATTTTCTTTTAAAAAGATGTACCCGGCAAATATTTGACGGTTTTGCTTGAAAAATGACTTAAAGGATTAATCGGTTAATAAATAATAATATTTTTTTTTGGTTTTTTTTTATCAACTAATGGTCACAGCTCTAATCCAGAGAAGGTGATCCCGTTTATGGTTACATGCATGCTATATTTAGAGTTACGAAGCACTGTGGGAGTATTTGCTGTCCATTACTGGTCTAGACCAATAAAAAAGCCATTAAAGGAGTACAGCTGGGAACATGCATCATGGATTGTTATATCTGTAATGCTTATACAATGTACAGGGGAGGAGAAAGACAGATGTTCCAATAAACATCTACCTGAATTTGTGTCACATAAGATTAGGATTGATACAGATGGGTGCACGGTATTGTTATTTAATCGCACCAAGTCACAAATGGCTGTAATAAACTGAATATAGTGGAACAAGTGAGTCGTCCCCTCTTGTCAGTGTTTCTCTCTTCCTCTCTCTTGCCCTTCTTTAGGCCATTTTTGAGGTGATCTCGTCGGAGCACTCTTATCTCCACAGTCTGGAGGTCCTGATCCGCATGTTCAAGGACTCCCCCGAGCTCAGCGAGGCCATGACCAAGACCGAACACCACCACCTCTTCTCCAACATCAGAGACGTCTGCGAGGCGAGCAAAAAGTAAGTGTGCGGTCGTGTTGGGAGATCATTATCAGATGGATATTGTTGCGTTTTCTACTAAGTTTTTTTTTTTTTTTTTTTTTACGCAGTGGTTGGTATTTTTAGCCTGCTCGTACACGTTACAGTAGTCTATCAGAGTTTGCGGTTTGTTGTTTTGGCTAATGAGTCGCGTAATGTTCCCATTTAGGGGCACTTAACGGTCGCTAGACAGCACTCATTCCATATGAGGTGTGTCTGTAAACACTGTTTACTGTATGGTGAATCCGTTCTTTGATGTTCTAGAGATTGTGGTTCGCCGGCACTGAGCTGCTCTCTGTGTGAATGTGAGGTCACGTGCTGGCAGACAGAGAGCAGAGCCTGGGGAGAGGGTGAGGGGGCAAATTGGGTGAAAGAACAAAAGAACAATTTAGCATAATTACACTTGAATTACCAACATGTGCATTCGGTTGTTGCTTGAGAGAGAGAGAGAGAGCGAGCCCAAACACAGACTGGATGTGTCGGTTATTTGCCTTGTTTTTATAGGTGAGCGTCAGAGAAAATACAATGGCTGAAATGTTCTGTTATGAGCCCTCTGAGATTAGCCGTCCATCGTGATTTAGAGCGCATGTTGTGCGGACTGTTAAATCTCATTCATGGCCAGGTAACCGTGAATTTTCCCGTAAACGGATGGAAGCACTCATGCATGAGAAGCCGTGAAAGTTGATACTGATGAAAACTGCACCGCCTCAGCAATTACTGTGTTGCACCAGGCTCCATTACTCCTACAAATGATTGACAGATGAATTTTGGATCCTGTGTGTATTTTATTAGGTTTATGTGTTGTGATGCTTTTGACTCCAGTATCATTTCTGATGTTCTCTTATGATCAGTCTTCAGTGTGATCGTGGCGTCAAGTGTGAATATCCTCAGATCAGTCTTCATTACGATAACGGCCTCAGATGCCGGTCTGAGACTGTTCACCGTGGCTGTCCTTCTGTGAGGTTATTGCTGCGGTGATGTCAGTTTACAAGCCTGCTATAGGCAATAAAGACTCCACAATTAGTCCAAAGTTTACAGTGTTTTCACACAAGTTTACTGAGGCTACTCTGCCAATGAGTTGTTACTGAGCTTTAAAGGTCCCATATTCTGCTCATTGTTATGTTTGTGCTTTTGTTTTGAGTGTCTACTGGAAAATGTTTGCATGCTTCAGTGTTTTTCTCTCCATGTCCATCGCTGCAGAAGCTCTATTCACAACGCTGTGTTATAGTGCCTGTCTCTTTAAAGGGGGAATTCCAGAGAAGGCTTGGTCTGCTCTGATTGGTCAGCTCTCACAAGTCTGAGTAGGCACCTCCCACTCTTGTTTCGGCATCATCTCTGCTGGTGTTTTTTGCAACGACAGCCGTGCCGGGAGCGTGACTGAGGGCGGCGACTGTATAGTTGTGACATCATAACTTTACGGAAGTCCTGACGGCTCGTTTACAGGCACAGTTTCTGAATATGGACTGTGTGCATTTCTCCTGTGGACTGAACATGAGCTATTTTCTCAGCATTTATACACCTAGACCGGATTTACTTGGCAAACTCACTTTGAACAATATGTGACCTGTCAGAAACTGTGTTAGTATCACACTGTAAACCTCCGCTAGAACCAATGCAGTGTAACATTTTGATGTCCAATCAGATTACAGTGATGTTGAACAGCTAGGTCACATGCAACGAGCAGTCTGGAAAATATCTCTGGGCTCCAAGTTTCAAGTGTGACCACTGAACCAGGGACTTGCTCGAAGCTGTGTAAATAAATCTAAGGGTGAATTGAGGTTAAGCTAGCCTTAATCTCTCTGTTGCCTCGGCTGTAAATTTACTCAGCTGAAAAATGTAAGTGGCCTACTGAGTTGTATTTTATTTTGGTGTGTGTGTGTGTGTGTATGTGCATACGTGCAGAGCATTCAGTGCCTCCCCTGTGCAACTGTTTGTGACATTTGCTCAAGGATTCCATGTCAGGATCGCAGCCGCCTACTCGCGCAGTGAACGGTTTCCTCTTAGCATCCAGCACATGTACACTGGACTGATCTCAGATATCAGAAAGAAAAAAACAGGCTTCTACAAATATCGCCTCTCACGGACAGTATTTGTGCATTTATTTACCCTTCATTCCCACTTCGCATGACATAGCGGTATCTGCAAATTCCTCAAGAGTTCCTTCCTGCGTTGAGACGTGCTGTAGCCCATCTCACGCATCTCTCTCATTCCAACACACAGGCCACACGCATTAATGCTGTCCTCTAACCTCCCCCACCTAAACACTGCTCTGGGGGGGCAGAGAGAGAGAGAGAGACGGCGGGACAAGCAAAAGATTGGCCTGTAGCATTGGTTACAAGATGTTTTACTCAGGACGGACAGTTTTTGAATTTAGTCTCTCAAAGCGAATAGCAGAAACATCTCTCCACTTGCGGGCTCCTGTGCAGTCTGCGTGTTTAAGTACAGGTGTTACTGACTGTATTTCACTCGCAGCCTCAGGATATGACATGCTCGTTTTTTACCACAACACATTTTATAATTGCAGCAACATGCTGGAATACGGAGGCAAACTGTGAAAGCGCGGCCGGTAGAACTCTTTCATTTTCATTTATCTGGTGGTTATCAGCCTTACTTTGAGCATTCCCCTTGTTTTTCGTCGCTCTGATTAAACTCCACTGCCTTGACCTCTCCCCTCATGACTACATGCTGTTAGTGCGGTCAGCGAGTTTTGCCCCGGGAGGCAACGCAGCGTGAACTTGAGCAGCCTTGACCTGCCACAGCCATGAATACACCTTCAGGACACGGGCCAGAGATCAGGGCAGCATGTGTTTGTTTTCTGTCATCCTGTGTGCTCACGCCCTTATTAGAAAAAGGCTAAAAGTTCAAAGAGTACGAGGTCAGGCATGGTCGCAACAAGCATTGTTTCCCATAGATAGTCACAACACAGTGTGTGTGGAGTAGGTAGGGATGGGCAGGGGCACCAGAGGTGCAGATGAGCTCAAACTCGGTCCAACTGGTCAAGGCCAGCGTCCTGTGTCTGTGCAACAGCTTCCTGTTTGTCACCTTGGATCGCCCATGCTGAAACACTTGTCCTCTTAAAGCAGGCCATGTGGCGTGCCGTTAAAGCGGCCATCTGTTGGTGCTCAGGAAGAGGAAAAGCCTTTTGTGTTATGGTTAATGGTAGGCTATGTCTATTTTAAGAGGCGGGGAGTTCCTCTTTTGTGATCTTCCAGCGGGTTTAGACGCGAGGTGTTCGTGCTGCCTCCTGCCTTCCTGACTTTACATCTGTCACTGTCCCCCATATTTGCGGGATGAGTCATAATTTGATGTGCATGACTCGAGCTGTTGCCATGTTCGGTATGAATCCCTGACATGCTTAACCCCCTTCTTTAACCTGTGTTTAGGTTCTTTAAGGAGCTGGAGGAAAGGCTCCAGCAGAACATAGTGATCGATGACATCAGCGACATCGTTTCCAGGCACGCTCAGTCTAACTTCGATCCCTACGTCACGTACTGCTCCAACGAGGTCTACCAGCAGAGGACCCTACAGAGGCTGGTGTGAGTGACCGAGTAGAAGCACACACAAAGATATTGTATTTTTGTCTCAGTCTTTCCTCCCTGAACACCCAATCTCCCTACGCCCTCTCTCGCAGGTCCAAGAATCCAGCTTTCAAGGAGGTGCTGACCAGGATAGAGGGCCACCCAGACTGCAGGAACCTCCCCATGATCTCCTTCCTCATCCTGCCCATGCAGAGGATCACCCGCCTGCCCCTGCTCATGGATGTGAGTGCGTTATTGAGGCTGCACAGTAGCACGAGCTCTAGAATTACACGACTTTCACTCCGTTATGCAACGGTTTGTTTGTCCGTGCTGCCCTGACTCATCCTGCATGGGCTGTGCTCTAACCTCAGAGCTGTTTGTACGACCTTTCATCAATCCTCGATTATCTCAACAGATTTGGCTCCTCGGTCTCCCTTCAAGTGTTTTTTTTCATCCCTCTTCGGTTTCATGCTTCCCTCGGCTCCACATTACTCTCCCTCCCTTCCTCTCCCTTGCTCTACTTTCATCCTCCTCTCTCCCGTCTTCTGTCAGTGTCTCCCCGGGGACGCTGGGGTTTACGCTTGTACACTCAGAGGCTTCTGGATCCTGAGAAAGTTTGGTTTCAGATCACTTCTTCCCACAGCTTTCTTAAAGCATCAATATTTTATCTCGCTTCCGAGCGTACATGGGGCCCAGTAAATTGTTCTGGGGTTTTGCACGCGAATGTGTTTTCATGTGGGATATTTGCACTGTTACTGATTATCGGCGTGACTCCCTTCTTGTTGCAGACAATCTGTCAGAAGACACCCAAAGACTCGGCACAATATGAAGACTGTAAGAAGGCTTTACAAGGAGTCAGCAAGGTGTGTGCATTGAGGGAGTCGAGATTATGTTTTCCTAAATTTCACTGTCATGCATATACTATACATTTTATGTCTTAGAAGTCTTGCCTCAGACACAGGAGGCTGGGAGCTAATAACTTCCTATTTAAAGCTGTGTTCAATCATCCGAGCATGCAGGTATTAGAGAATGAACTGATGCAGGGTGAGAGCAAAAAAAGGTATCTGTACACTGTGGTTAACCGACACCGTGTGTTTGCGCTCGTGTGTGTGTTTGTGTGTGAGCAGGTGGTCAGAAAATGTAACGAAGGAGCTCGCACGATGGAGCGAACGGAGATGATGTACACCATCAATTCTCAGCTGGAGTTCAAGATCAAGGTAAGGACACGGTCAGATTGTTCCCCGCTAACATCTTGGATTGCACGTCATTCTCGTGATAGTTCAACATTTTGGGAAATGTGCTTCTTTGCTCCCTTGCTGAGAGCTGAATGAGAAGATTGACAACACTCTCACGGTTAGCTTAGCTTATAAGACTGGAAACAGTGAAACACAGTCGGCCTTGCCTCTGTCTGATGGTCAACACAGAGTCCTTCCTCACTAATTAAAGGTATCCTGTGGAGTTTTTGACCTCCGGTAGTTCTATGAAGCAGGTTTTCTTTTTGTGAGTAAATCCCTTTCCAGCCAATCACCACATGACCACTTCACTCTGTTAGTTTGTTCACAAAACCCATTCATCAATGAGATCATGTGATTCCAATTCATCAGTTCACCCCTCCGTTGTACGTCGTCTAACTCTCTCTTTTTTAAACGTGCGTTTCTTATGTAAGACATTGCATTACAGTCACGCACTGACATGCACACACATGCAGAAACGGCAGTGCAAAGTACACCATCGCCACTCACTTAGCGAGCAGCTATACACATAATGGACACAAGGCTTGGCGGGCTCAAGTGTGCCTAAGTACTGTGGGAAATAACTGTTGGCACATTTGGGATCCACAGATGTCCCGCGAACATATTCTCAGTCTGCAGAGCCAGCTGTTCACATGCGCGCGCGCACACACACACGCGCGCACACACACGCACGCACACACACACACATGTTGTGATTTAGCATTTCCTGACAGCACCCACATTACAGACATTCTAAAATACTTTATCCGGTTAGATTTACTGTCTCACATCATCTTTCTTATCTCATCTTCCTTCCATCCAGCCTTTCCCGCTCGTCTCCTCCTCCAGGTGGATGGTGAAGAGAGGAGAGCTGACCGCCTTCGTAGAGGACAACGGCATCTTCCTCAGGCGGACGTCGCGGCAGCAGAAAGTGTACTTCTTCCTCTTCAACGACGTCTTCATCGTCACCAGGAAGAAGAGGTGAGAGTGGTGTTTTGGACGTTGCCACTGCAGATTCTGTGTGTTTGCTTGAGCTGGTGTTTGGTGGTGGGTGGCCTTGGCGTGCAGGCTTTGCTCATAACTCACCTGTTCTGACACGTCGAGGGTGAAAGTGTAACCAAGATCCCTCGCAGTGACAACAGTGAGTGTTTAAACCGAATATGACCATAAACCTGAGTTCAGGGTGTGTTAGATTATCTTCTCCAACCTCATGTTTTAACTTGCCCCGCAAAGTGATCCTGTTCTATGAGATCCATGCTGGAATACATAGAACGATGTGAAATGCTGGAAAAAACAACAGCCTCACTGTGACATTGTGAAGTCATTATTGGCATGGTGGAGGAGGGATTTTAAAAAAATTAACAGGGATTGACTCCCCCCCACGCTTCGCTTCATGGGTGTGTTAACTAAGCTGAACAGGTGCAGTTACCTGAACCTGCTGCGACTTGGCATCATAAACCGGAGCCTGTTTTCCTGAAAGTTGCAGAGGTCTCAACATGTCCCGGCGGTGCCATGAATCATCTGGAGCTCGCAGACCTGCTTATTGTCGGACTGGTTGGGAGTCCGCCTGTTTCCCCTCCCCTGTTTCCTCTAGTTTTAGGCAAAAAAATACTCACGAAGCGAGCCACAAAGAGGACTTCCTTGAAATGATGTGGTTTTCATTTGTCTAGCATGCGTGTCTGTCTATTTATGCCAAAAAAATCCCTTCCCGTCCATCTCGCTCTGTGCGTCTGGAAGTGATTTTACCGTTACTCGCTCTGACTCCAGAATCCAAGGAATCATAAAAAAAAAAAGGAGAAACATACCATTTGATATTTTTCTGGGAATCTGATCCTGGACGGCAGACTCCAGCAGGGCCTGGTGTCGGGGCCCGTGTGTTGGGAGAGGGATTTGGGAAAGGGTGTGCGCCTTTTGAATGGGAAGAAGCTGTTATAATATTGGTTTGTGCTGTGGCGAGCGCTGGAGCCCTGCTGTGGCACGTTACTCCACTGCACTCCATCTGCAGTAATCAAAACAAAAACACACTAGGGGTACGCGAGGCTAGCCAGGCAGCGCCAGGTCACCAACCCTCCCAGACGTAATGGTGTATAATAGCTCTTTCCCCAGTGTGTGTGTGTGTGCGTGTGTGGGGGGGATAGCTTACAAGCAGCTAACTGCACTTAGTTGCCAAATGCAATAACACTGTGTGCTTGAATCATTCTTCTTCCCCCATTTTTCATGAGCTTAAATTTCTAGGAACAGCAGAGGGAAAGGATGGAAGGGTCGGAGTCACAGCACTTACACGGTAGAAAGAAAACATACCTGTGACCTGAGGATGTTTTTTAGTTTTAAAGGCCAATATTTCTTACTGTTCAGGAGAAGGGGAGTGCAAACTTGTCATCCCCTGTTAGTTTGATTGGGGATCCCAAAAGGTTTGTCTGCAAGGCTGTGGCGGCAGTTCAAAAGCATGTGGCTGTAGATAAATCTAGTTTTGTGTCTGTGTGTAACAAATCTAATCTCTTTCAAATCTTTTATCAAGTCTGTCAGTAGCAGGGATTTTCCAAATCAATGTTTCGTTTTGACTTTCAGTTTTAAAAGTAACTGTCTGTTACCGACAGCTTTCTATTGTTAGACTTAGACTTTTATGCCCTGACTGAGTTCAACCAAAGTGCCAGCCATCAGTGTTTCGATAGTAATAATAATAAAAAAAAAGATAGAAGTGCAGTTTGTTGCAAGATCACTTTCACAGTCACAATCTTCTCAAGTAGGAGGATATTTGGCAATGCTATCAGTGTTCTAGGCTACCAGTAAGCTACAAGCTAGCCCCAGGCCTGGACAAACTTTTTTCTCCCAGTGGTCAAAGCTCTGTTGCTACAGTAATGGTGTCAACACCAACACACCCATGGTAGGCCGGCTAGCTGCACGGCTCACTGAGCTAACAAGCTAACAGTAGCTACAGCCATGGATAAAAAGAATACAGTTGGCAGTTGCTGGTGATATGCTGCTCCTGTCTGCTCGGATGCATTTCGGTTTAGCTAATTCTTACATATCTAACCCTTTTGGTACATTTTTAAGGACAAATGGCAAATATCGATCCAGTTTCTCCAATGTGAAAATGTACTGCTGTTCTGTTTTTCTGTTGCTTTAAATCAAATATTGTTTTGTTTTGTTTTTTATTGACTTTAGGAAACATTTTAAACAATTTTCTGATGCCTGACGGACCAAATAATCAGTCCATTAATTGAGAATACAATTCTGACTTAAGAGAAAACAGAAAATCAAAGTTCATTTTTTGTTTTGTACAGTGGCCTCTAGAAAAGGAGAGAAGATTAAAGTGTCAGTAAACAAATCTGCTTCTTTTTTAATAACTGAACTGGATTTAATGGAACTGGTTATTAGAAACCAAGCCCATGTCAGACTGGGCTATTGTCACGCAGTGAGGGAAAGTGTTGATCTGCTGCTCTCTGGCTCACAGGAACACTTACATAACACTGAGTCCACACCAGCTGGCTCCACTCTCATCTTCCCCCATTTTTTCCTGTGTGATGTTGGGCATCATCTAAACATTTGGTATTGTTGAGCTTCAGATTTCCATCTCTCTCTTTCTCCCTCTTCTCTTGTTTTTCTACTCTCTGTCCTTTTGCTTTCTTTCTGGTAATCACGACCTCTCTCTATGTGTGCGTGCAAGTCTATAATCCCAACACTTTCTGTTTTACTTTTTTTTCTTCTCCTCCCTCTGTTTGTTTGACTACACCATAGTCTCAACACTCCAGAACACCAGAACATCATGCTCTTACTTTGTAAGTGTGTGTGTGCGCATGTTTGTCTTCATGCTTGACTTACCAAGTCTTATCTCCAAAATCTCTCTGAGGATTTGCGGTAGATCAGATTGTGTGTTGAAGAACTGGTTGTACACGGGTTAGATGGAAGCTGCCACAGTTGTGATGACGTGTGGTAGATGCCTGTGCTATCTCTACCGGCGGAGACATCCTCATTCCAGCGAAGTTGTGTGTGTGTTTGTGGAAGACGCTCATGAGACTGTATTTCTTTTTCTCATAGTGTTTCGGTTTTGAGCGTTTATCTCGCACAGTTTGACCGAGTGTATCTCAACTATTACCCAGCTTTATTCCACTATTTTTGCAATATCTCAACACAGTATACCTGCCCTCCCTCCCCGCTCACATGAGAAAACTAACCCGACAAACATGCAGATTCCCCGCCCGTCCCATTTCCCACTGTCATGTAAATGGCATTCCAGGCATTTTACCTGTAGGGCTGTGAGGAGCCGAGATGAGGATGACTGTAAATTCCAGCCTCCTCAAGAAAATGATTATATGCCTGGCTTAAGAGTTTATTCAGGTGTTAAAGACAAAATAACATTATATGTATCTCACCAAATTTGTAAATAAAGTGATCGATCATGACATTTTCAGGTGTTTTTAATAGATTAAGGGGATCTTAACATAACATTAAACCCACTATAAATTGCTTACAACTGAACAACTTCCTGTTCGTTTTTGCAGTTAGCGACCCCCTCCCCTCCTCTCTATGTCACAACATGAATGATCAGTGGTATTTGCCAAGAGATGCCTGCAAACAGGAGGATCCTGCTCTCCCAGGACCGACTCTTTATGGAGTTCTCTGTCCTGATTGGATAAAGTGGACAGGGATCCCAGAAAATTAGGATAGACACGGGTTAGTGACCAAACACTCTTTAACCCAGAGATTACTGTTGGAATATAAAGTTATTAAACACTTATTTTAACAAAACAAATGCAGTTTGAAGCCTTTTAAAGTCATTTTTAACAATTTGTTATGGTTTTTGGTCAATTTTAAAGTATTTTGCATTTTTAAAAGCTACTTTAAACTGTGTATTTAATCCAATAGAACTAACGTATTACAATCTGTTTATTTATTGCCAGTTATTTTTTCAAATGTGCTATCCCCTTCCATTAAAACGACAATGTGTGGCTTTACAGGGAGGCGCTAGCTGGCTTGCTAGCTGTCCTTTTTTCTAGGCCAAGCTAACTGCCTAGCCTCACAGCTAGTCACAGCTAGCAAGTGTATTCTCCAAAACGTCACTCTTTTCTATTCTAGCTTGTCATCAGGCTGACACAGGCTGTTTTCGGTTGACGTTTGCTCCAACTTTAGCGCAAATACTCTTCTTTCTTGCATGTTCTATGCCTGTCCTCATTATTAAAACCCCCCCTCTGCTTTATCTGACTTTCTTCTCTCTGTACTCCCTCCTCTTCCAAGAGGTCTAAGTGCTTGTTGCCAGCATGTTTCAGCTTGATTGATTGGTGGACAATAGAGGCTGATGGGTAACAGTTGAACCTTGTTGAGAGCCTCCCAGCCGTGACTGGGGATTCTCCAGTGAGTCATGACCCGAGTCCACGTGTGTGTAAATGAAAGAGTGAGTCGGTCGGACATGGACAGATGCACTGTCACTACTGTTTGTTGAACTGCAACCTTTGTCCCGTGAACACTAATGGACATGCTGGCGTACAAGAAGCTGGGTCCTGTCCAGCAGCTTCTCAGCCTGGCTCGGCCTCAGGCTGATGAAACACATGTGGGCTGGACTTAAGCTCCTGTTCTTCAGAGCACGATTTAAAAAAAAATAAATACACACACATTTTTCTCCTGGTTCTGTGCTGCATTTGAGGTACCATGTTTCACAATCAGCTCCAGATGTTTCTAACTAAGTCCGTGCGCCCGTAGACATGGGGTCACGCTCAGGTAAAGGGTACTCATGGGAAATGTAGGCACGCTGCACGCTAGAGAAACCAGTGAGCAGCTAATTCAGTGTAATGACATGTAGAGAGATGAATGTGTGGACCTCTGACGGGCATTCTAATGTGACAGCTGATTTATTAATCCAGGTGAATTTGATTAACTGCGCCGTGTTCAGCCTCTCGAGGGCTGAACTGCTGAGGGGTAGTGAAACCAGATCTCCACTGAAAACAATGAGCTTAGATTTAATGTGTCAGAAGAGGAGGGTTGATAGTGTTGTGGGAACACAATCAGCAAATGTGATGTAATTCAAATGTAATGTTGCATTTGTTATTATTATTAACAAGATACATGTTTTTTTTTCAACATTCTTTATATTTTTTTTATTTAAAAATCCAAATCAATTAGCCAAGGAGAAAATAATGATCTATATGTAAACATTTAAACATTTCCATTTACTATAATACTGTAAAAACAGGAATGCAGACGGCTGAATTTGGGCTGAAGGGGACATCACACAACACACACACACACACACACACACAACATGGTTCCTGTGGTTGTCTGTTGAAAACCCCATTGTTGAAAAACCCCAGTCCCCATGATTGGAGTTTTCAACAGGCGACCGCAGGAACAATTTGGGAGCAGAGAAGCACAAATAAGTCATTTCAAAAAAATTCACAATGAGGAACAACCGTACTCATGTTTGTCTAAATGTTTGTTAGAAAATGAATCCACATTTACGTTTCACTAAAAGTGAATCTAAATATCTGGATATTTAAAGCAATCCAAGTCAACCCAGTTAGAGTATTATCTTGAAATAACATTTTTGTTTTGTCTTTTTGTGGCTGTGACAGTTGTAAAAAAAATGTTTTTAAATGACTTCATTTGAATGTCAAACTCAATTTCTATCATTTTCCCACTGAAGCCATGTGTGTGTGTGTGTGTGTGTGTGTGTGTGTGTGTGTGTTTTTTTAAGGCATGCAGGGATTTTATCTTTTTATCTTAATTCACATCTGAATCCTCTTGCAGTCTATTAAATTAAAGGACACATTCATTCATTTATTTTGGGTTACTGATAGAATAGGTTTACATGCTTTATTGCTCAAAAAGCACATCCTCTGTCTGAAACGCTCTGTTTTAGCTCCTGTCTCTTTAAGGCTCCTCCTCCTGAAAACCCAGCCTCCTCTGATTGGTCAGCTTACACACGCCTGACCCAGAACAGCTAACATGAACCAAACAGCTGTGCTAAATCAATTCTTCAAACTTGCCGTCGGGCAATAATTTGCAAATGTGTGATGTCACAAAGTCACGGGATTAAAGGCGGCGGGAGTTCTGACGAGGCGTTTCAGGAGCAGTGTTTTCTGTGGGGGAGAGGAGCTTCTGTTGACCTTTTTAAATCTCAAGGTCTTTTACCAGCAGAACATACAGTATATAAAACACTGGAGGGCAGGGGAAAAACGAGAAGGATAACAACACTGATCCACTGTTAATCTGATACTTTGCTTGGAAAACATTAGTTAAACATAAGATTGTGATTTCCTGAATGTGAGCTCACATTGAATCTTTCTGCCTCTTCCAGCGAGGAGAGCTACACGGTGATTGACTACGCTCTCAGGGACCAGATCTGGGTGGGCCCCTGCCAGCCGGAGGATCTCAACCTGTCGCCGGTCAGAAGCACCGCCAGCATGCTGAGCTCACGGCAAGCCGGCGCCAACCATCTTTTCCGTCTGCGTTTCCGTAGCAACCACTCCGGCGAGAAGGTGCCCATGATCCTTGGGACGGAGTTGCTGTGAGTGCAATGTTTTTATTGTTGTTGTAACCTTTGTCCCTCTTAATTGTGTTGTTTTTTTTTGTTTCACTTGCGTTTCAGTTACAGATTTACCAGATCATGCTGGTGAATCACGCTTTCCCAGTGACATAACGCTAACCCCGGACATTTATAGACGTGTCTTAGTAGGTCAGGGTAGACATAAGGGTTTGATATTTAGGTTTTAAGTCAAGAGAACAGAGAGAGTCTCAATTTATTATCGTTTTTCCTCTATTAAAAAATGGCTTAGTTGATTCTCTGCTCCCTGAAACAAACTCCCTTATCTCCCCTTCATGTGCTCTAAAATGCTTTTTTTCAGCCCTCTCTCCTGAGCTCTTATTTCTCAGCCTCTCTTTTGGACCATTACAGCTCACAGGGATATTCTGTTACATCTAGTCTCGAGACAAAGCCCGATCCTTCCTGCTTGTTGTTTGCGTGACCCAGGACACCGAAGTTTATTAGCCCGTCATACAGTCACACCGTCTGCAGTGGCACTCTTAACGCAGACCGGCTGTACTACATAATTGTTTTGTTGACTGTGCGTCTATTCTGAGCAGAGCCGCTCTCTTTTGTTTGGAGTCTGCTGGTTGTAGCCGAAATGTGTTGCATGTGCAGCGCGAGTGATTACTCACACATCTGGCCTAGAAATAGAAGTTTTTGAGGCTCCTTGGAAAACTCATGCCCGTGGCCGTGCTGGTGAGGTTCTGATTGGCTGTCTCTGTGCAGTAACAGCGAGGTTCTTTAGGTAGATTATGTAACCCGCGCAAACAAAAGGGGATCCGTCGTATATCGGGGCTTCATACAGCGTATATTTGCTCGAGTCAGCGGGAGGATTCGCAGCTCGTGTACACAAACGCACACACACACACTCGGTTTCACTGTAATTATTTGCTGTGGTTCACGGCTTTGTTAAGGAGTGTTTTCATGTGCACAGGGCCCGTTCCTCCTCATTCCTGTGAGGTTAGAGAGCCTCCCTCTGTATTCTCATTATAGAAGGTGTGGTTTTTCAGCTCCACAGTACAAAAAAAATGCCTTTTTAAATGCTTCTTTCAAAGACGTTTATTTTTTTTTCTGCCAAATGTTCCACAAGTGCACGGTGTTATTCTGCGGCTGTAAAGACTATCATCGAGGAGAGTTTAAATTTTTACTACGGTTTTAAAATGTAAATTGTTTTTAAGGCAGGCCGTAATAGAGGTCATAAAACAGCAGCTCAGGAGACAGTGCAGGTGCATATATGGTGGT
Organism: Diplodus sargus; assembly: GCA_903131615.1. Taxonomy (NCBI): domain Eukaryota; kingdom Metazoa; phylum Chordata; class Actinopteri; order Spariformes; family Sparidae; genus Diplodus; species Diplodus sargus. The sequence continues at coordinate 11,369,925 of CAEMYA010000018.1, forward strand.
AGCTGAACGGAAACATGTGGAGACAGTAGTCAGAAGCATTTACATGACATTTACACTAGAACTGCACTATACGGTAAGAAAAATATTGTGATTTTCGTATAATTTTGTGATTGTCTTGTTGGAAGACAAGATTCGTAGACCAGTGCATCTCTGCAGCACTTCATGATAATGCTGTTTTGTTTATTACCTTTAACAAAAAATGACAGCCTCACTGATTTGGATTTGGCTTGACCATATCTGCAATGTTGGTAACATTTTTGATACATTGTGCTAAATCAGACATTGATGCAGCTTTCCCACTTCAGTCCTTTCACCACCTGCTGCTGTGTATTCTTGTGACCCCTCATGAAGTCATTGTTTCATCTGACTCACTTTTCAGAGGCTTAAATGTTTGAAATGATCTAGAATTGTATTATTTTATGTCAAGGAACTTCTCTCGTAAACCCTTTGACGCACGTCTCCCCCTTTCCCATCAGCATGAGAACAGAGTTCCGCTCCTGTTCGCACACTTACATTTTTAACCGTCCGGAGCATTACGACCCAAAAAATAAATCGATTCAGAGCCTGAAGAGTTTGTTTGCAACTGTAAACCAAAAAAATAGCAACCGTGTGATCTGTGGCGACATCAGTGGGCGTGTTATTTTCTACAGGTCGGAAGGAGGATGGAGAAGGCCAGTCGTCTTGCACGTGCTACTCTTCTTTATTTATTTATTCATGTTTTTTCTTATTCATGATAAAAAAACAAATATCTGTGAAAAACAGAACACACATTTGCAGGTAATCAATGCAATCTGCCATCTTGCTGCTTCAGTTGGCTTAATTACAATGGCTCCACCTGAAACACAGGCTGGTTGGTGAGCTGGCACCAACGTTCCAGAGCTGCAGCGACTGATCGATTTAACAGTTTCACGTCAACTATTAAATTAAGCGCCAACTTTTTGATATCCTAATAATCATCTCAATTCATTTCTAAAGAAAATATGTCCAAATGCTCTAATTTAAGCTTTCCGGATGTGAGTATTTCATTGTTTCTTCACTCCTCTATGATAGCTAACTGAATATATCGGGGTTGTGGACAAAACAAGACATTTGAGGACGACATCTTGGACTATTTTTTGACATTTGATGGACAAACAAATGGATGGATCGAAAAAAACGATCAACAATTTAATTGATAATGAAAATGATCACATCGAATCTGGAACAGAACTGGTTTAAAAACAGGAGCCGCTCAGTGTGGTCCTCCGAGGGGAACCACTGAGCCTCAGTACATCGACCCTGCCTGCGGCTGAAAGTTAAAGCCAGTTTTATTGCTGTGTGGCAGTGGGTAGCGCTGATATTAGCCCCTGTGCTGTTACTAAGAGAAACACTGACAAAGGCGACTGCAGTAATAGTGTTAAGTGTGACTGCTGTGGACTGTGTGGGAGGGAATCTTGGTGATGTGACTTAAATACGATGCCCGCTGAGCTTTATACACCGCCCATGTATACATGAGGGGGTCTCCTCGACTAAGTGCCCCTGTGTCTAGTGTGTGTTGCTGTGGAAAGCCCCCAGACTCCCTCTTTTGAGAGCTGGCGTTTGGGGGCCTCGGCTTAGTTGTAATGGGGTGTGTGTGTGTGTCTGTGTGTGTCTGTGTGTGTGTGTGTGTGTGTGTGTGTGTGTGTGTGTGTGTGTGTGTGTGTGTGTGTGTGTGTGTGTGTGTGTGTGTGTCTGTCTGTGTCGCTCTCACTGTAGCCCTGAATGAGCCGAGGACAGGAGACCCTGGCACAGCTCTCCATTGTTTAACCTGTTGCCTAGCAGCGGCTCATTGTTGAGCGGGCTGTTTCCCACGACTGTCCCCCTCCTCCGCCCCCCCGCCTGTTATTTTCACTCTGCCCGACTCGTCTTCGGTCCCGTGTCTCATCTTTTAGACAGCAGCCAGTGTCTGCTCTTTGTTGCTGATGACCAGAGAATAACTTCCTCTTCCTGCGGCCATTCATCCCAATTCAGTGATCTAAGCCAACATGACACATGGAAGTGGTGTTACATTAGTCAGCCTATTTTGGTCTTCTATCAGATTTTAAATGAAGTCGGGAGGACAGTAATGAGTATTCAGGCTTGGAGAATGCTCTAGGAGTGGAGAGTCAGGGCTGGGACTGATGGTTATCTCCTTTTATTGATTAAACTACTTTTCTGATTATTTGTTAAATCTATAAAACGTCAGAAAATAGACGAATAAATGCACAGTTCCTAGAGCCCAGGGTGATTCAAACTGCTTGTTTTGATGGTCAGGCAAGGCTGCAACTATCTCTTATTTTCATTGTTGAATAAATAAAGCTGATTCTTTTTACATCAAGGGATTGTGTCGTCAATACAACAGCCGACAATTATGAAAAATCTCCAGTTTTCAGAGCTGTAGGTGTTAAAAGCGCTTGTTGTTGTTGGACTAATGCAAACCCAAATGGATTAGAAAATGGATTAGAAGGTAATATAGTCTCTGTTGACAAGTTTTTTTCAATTGATCTACTAATAAAAAAAAAATCATTACAGCACAGCGTTTAAAATATTCAGTTTGATGCTGGGAAGTGTGAAAGCAGCAAGAACTCACTTTTCAGAAGCTGAAACGAGCAAAAGTCTAATCAGTCTTTCTGCTTGATAAATGATGAATTAATTATTAAACTTGTAAAATTGATTTTCTGCTTTGCTAAATTTATCACGTTGCTTAAGAAATATATTAGTATAAAAGGTGGAATTATGTTTTATGAAAATAACCAAAATAACCAACTGAGTGTGAAGAAATAACTGTTGTGACATTACAGATATTTGATATATCCGTTCCGGTTCAACACTCCCGTGCTGGCAGTGTGAACACCAACACCCTCCTGGTGCCCCGAGCTCTCAATCTGAACCGCTAGCTGCACGGTCAATCGGGCTAACTAGCTAACAGCAGCTACCGTTGGCAGCTGTTTGTCCCGTTTGTTTTGAGTATGAATTCGACAGGTGGCCACTTCCTACATATGCCACCTTTTTTAAAATGTGCATTTAACTGACTGAAGTTATGTATTAAACTAACAAAGGTAAAGTTAATTCACTGTGTGCTGTATCCAAATTGAGTGTTTTAGTCCTCCACTGAGTGGTAAGCAAAGCGCTGGGAGGACGCTGCTGATTGGACGGCACAGGGCGGTCGGCTGATTTCTCCTCGCTGTCACGGTTCAAAAGGAAAAAAAGCAGAAAGCATACACACTGTGTACGACAGGAGAGAATACCGAGAGCCCGGCTGATGTTTTGCATACACTTGCCCTTACTGCTCACTCCACCACTGAATTTAAGTGCAGCTAAACTCGGACTCCGATGTGAAATTCCACACATTCTGGCTGAAGGCGGGCCTGTGTTGTTGTTTTGTGGAAATGAAAAACTGTAGAATTTGACTGTTTTTTTTTCTTTTTCTTCCTCGTGTTGGTCAGCGTGGGCGTTTTTGTTTCTGCTTTCATTTTTCATTTGTTCTCCACCTGCTGAGCCTTTAAGCCGATGCTTTGCCTGTTTTTCTTTTTGTGTCGCCGTGTGCGGTCTTAAGCAGAATACATACAACAGATCAATCTCTAACCGCAGCGGTTACATAATACACCAGGAATTCAGACAAGGCAGCTGGATCGGAGATGGCACAAGGACGTCTCTGTGGCTCGTCTGTTGACGGTCTCTCTGGCAATCGTTTGTGATTCTCTTTTCTTTTTTTCCCCTTCTGTCTGTGTCTTCTTCCTTTTCTCTGAATCCTTTCTGTTTGGTTGTGTTCATGCCAGCGAGCCTTCCCCATGACCCTGATGTCGTGTCCTGTCCAGAGTCGGTGAATAGTGCTTTCTCTATTAGTGGAACAGAGCAGCTACAGAAGTCTGCAGCAGATATGCAGCTATAACACAAAGCAGCGCCGGTTATGTAACAGGCCTGGAGGAGGGAGTCTGTGCTTCTTGCTGCACACTTTGGCATTGTTTCTGATTTCATTTCTGTTATTGTTTTTGACTTTCTTCGCTAAGTCTGCTTTCATTTACACGATAACGAGAAGCCGATGGCAACCGTTCCGTCTGCCGGGGGGGGGAGTTTCCCTTTCCCTCGGCTGGACAGCTCCGGGCAGTAGAGACTTCGTGTTTTTGAGTCATAATGATGAGTAATAATTGTACCCGAATGCTGTTCTGACCTGCGTTTAAGTGGAAACAAGGGAGGGACTTGGTCGAGAGTAAACAAGTTGATAGGAGAGAACGGAAAGGGGGTGAGGAGGAGAGGACGAGATGAAAAACAGAAGTCTGCTGCTCATTTGAAGTTGGCAGAGGAGGGGAAGGTTGGAGAGGGGGCCTGTCGTCACTCTTTATCAGCCCGTGCGAAAGAGGCAGCAGCCAGGCATCTCCGCCTTTCAGAGGTGGAACAAAAAAAAGCCTCTGACAATAGACTTATGATTCGCTGGCATTCTCGTGCACATTGGGATGAATGGTTAAAAAGCAGAGGGAAGCTCACCACCATGAATAGACGGATCCTGCATGGACCTGTAGCCATGCCGAGGGGAAGAGGGCCGAGCACCTGCTGTTGCATATGCAGCATGCAGACAAACACTCTCAGGCTGTTTTTTTTTTTTTTTTTTTTTTT
>CAEMYA010000018.1:11374552-11386423 GCA_903131615.1 Diplodus sargus
AACACATGTTGGTTGCCTGCTTGCTGGATATATATTGACTACGTGTAGCTCTGATAAAGTATTTCAGCTGTTTGAGCCTGAGAAAGCGACCCGTCACGATGGCGTAGTCGTGTATGTGCACATGTACAGTATCTGACCGTCGCCATGTGTGTCCAGCTGTCAGAAAGAGGCGACCAGCAGCTGCCCTTCCCACGGAGCGGCTCGGACGTCAGAAGAAGCTCACTTATCTCTTGAATGTGTGTGTTCCCGTGGGATGTCCAGTCTGTTGGTTACCAGCCTGTCGGCCTGTAAAGCAGGCAGGAGAGACTGGAGAGGTCGCTGTGGCAGATGGATCCCAAATGTATCAGTGGCTGTCACCGTTTGGTGCAAAAAAATGATATGGTGTGTGTTTCAGGAATGTAATTGGCAGCTGGTATGCCTCCTCCCTTTATGCCTTCACCACTTTCTTCTGTTGAATGCTTTCCCATTCATGGACTATTGAAAGCTTAATAACTACATGAATATTTGCTGCGCCTAGTCATCAGTGACTGATGTTGACGTGATGGCAGCAATGTCTTTCTTTTTTCAGCCATGCTAGCAACGCGGTCGACTGGCGTCCGTCAAGTTGGTCCACGAATTTGGTCCAGATTGAAATATATCTTTTTTTTTACTCGTCAGATTTCGTACAGTATGGCTTACTAACGATTCAATGAATTATTGATTAATCTGTTGACAACATCAACCAGTCAAACATCTGCACATTAGCTCTCTTTTACAGCCTCATAGAGCTGCAATAGCTCAGAAAAGGAACAGAAATGTGTGAAATAAGTGTCAAGGGAAGCCAGAATGAAAGTTGAGTTAACCTCTCGAGTCAGTGCAAGAGCAGGAAAGAAATCAAATCAAACACCAACTATGAAAAACATTTATGAATTGACGCCACTTTTGCCAACAGAGGTGGTTGACCTGATAGCTGTCAGTTGACACTATAAAAATGCGTGGTTCAACTCCAAAGGTTGCACTTTATCAGTCATAACACTGATGGCCTCCAAGTTACTGATCCTGATCCACAGTAATGGTTATAAAGATTTATGGTGATTTCACACAGTCCCAATCAGTTGTTGAGGGATGACGTGAGCTCGTGTTTTATAGCCTGTGTGTCCTGAAAAGGATGGAAACAGCATGTGTACGACGGGAACACAATAACGAGCTCTGACTCATGGGACTTGCCAGTTCGAGGTCCATTTGAGGTCCTTGTGAAGAGCGTCCACACAAATGCCCGGCTCAGTCAGTGATTGTCTGTGCATGTTGTACCCATCTGCATGATGAGGGGCCAGCGCTGCTGAGTCACAGAGGGCCTCAGTGTAAACTCCCCCCTCTCTGGTTCATTTCCTGAACCCCCCTCTTTATCTCTCCCGCTCCGGCTTTTTCTAAATCCTCTCCTTCCATCAGCAGAGGATGAGAACAGGTGATATCAGAGGTAGAGTTTCTTGGAATCTGACCTGTGCGACTCCACCCACAGTTTTTTTTTTCCCATGAAACGCACACAAGAGAGAGAAAGAGAGCAAAGGCAGGTCTGTCCCCTCCTGAGAATCGGCCTTTGTGCTTGTTCTCTCCCACTGAAAACTCACCTCTGTTCTCTCATTGACGGGGGGACAGAGAGGTGGGAGGGGAGGGGGAGGCTAAACTTGCTGGGAGACCAAATAATCCATTTGTCTCAACAGCCTGTTAGATTGTGTGCAGGCAAGCCAGATCTGATGTTAGTCGGTTTAAATGAACCCTGACGGTTTGTTGTAGCTGAGTGTGACAGAGCGTGAACCACATCTGTAACACAAAATCACAACAATTAAACTACTTTAACCACGGTTTAGGAGGGGAGCCACTCCAACATCACTGTTGAGTTCTAGGAATTGTGACGTTGGTAAAACCTTCCATTGTTTTCATATTAATCACATTAATAACCTGCTTGTCTGCCGTTATGTGTGCCTTTAGGAACGAGCGTGCTCGATGGATCACCGCTTTGGGCCAGAATGTCAACAACAAGAAGTGTCAGGACAGAACCAGTAAGTCCCCACACACACACCTATTCACACACACACGCTCTGCTCTACTGACCTCTACAGTCTAGCCTATTGCGCCACCGTGTGGTTGTTTGTGGAAACTGTTTTTCCAAATTTTGATATCAAAACAGTTCTCTTGTTCAAAACAATTCCATTGGTGTAGAAAGTACCCAAAGTAATTCTTGAGTAAAAGTAAAGTTATTGTGTTAAAGTCCCCCATATTAATATTTGACTTGAGTAAGAGCCTTAAAGTATCTGATGTAAAATGGACATAAGTATTAAAAGTGCATGTAAAACATATTTACATGTATGTAATACTGTACATTATGGGTCGACTTGTTATCAGATCTGATACTGAACATTTTTCTGATGGAAACATTGCGGCAATTCACAGCAATTTGCATTACGGCAAATAGGTTTACAATTTAAACTTGCAAAAGTACAGACGGGTAATACAGAGACACATCATTTAAAAGTAAACCAGTGCAGTTGGATCAAGCGATTTATTGAAGAAAGATTAAAGAATACGGTCAATTCTCTTATTTTTAGATGCACAATGAAAATAAAATCTATTAAAACATTTTTTTAAAAGGGTAACTCCACCAATTTCACATATAAAGTGTGTCTACGGGTCTCGAGGAGTACGACCTGCACATGTTAAAAAAGTTGTAAAAAGCCCAACAAGAGAAAGCGGCATGTAATTTGGTTTCTTCCACTGATGTCACTCAGTGGCTACGTTGCATTTTGGGTAATGTAGGCACCAGATTTTTAAAAGTAATCCACTGGTCTAGCATTACAGTTCAACAGTGTTGGACTCATCATGGACCGTTTAAAAACAGATGATCAAAATGGACACAGCACAACAAGAGATAGCCTTTCTTTTAAAACCTGGCACTAACCTTTAGCTACTGAGTGACATCATTGGTGGCAACTTATGAGATTGCAAGCATCTTCCTCTGGAGCCACAAAAGGCTTTTTACTACTCTGTCACATGGGAATGTAATAGTACTCACCAAGACATGTAAACATCTTTAATTTATGAAACTGGTGGAGTTGCCCTTTAATAAAGGCTGTTTTAAAGCTTGAGGTATTAGGTTTAAGCCATTACTGGTTAGAGTAACAGTGACATTACTGGTTAGAGTAGGCAATGCAACATCAGAAAGTTTTTAGTTTTGAGGTCAGGCGTGGTCAGATTTGGGACACTTCTGATGTAAACAAGGTCGCCATGTCTTTGGGCAACCAGTAGTCCGGTCCCAGATGAGCCGATTGGGTTCTACAAGGTTCATATGGCACAAGCATGTCAGAGATGACTTTCAGCTCAGAGCCATTTGTAGACAAGATTTTCCAAGTCAATTCTCTGATTGAAAAAAAAAAAAGAGCCCCTCTAGTTACTTTGCTGATTGCATGCTGCATCAGAACCAAAGTCATCAAATAAATGCCGTGGAGTCAAACTTACAACACTTGCCTTCAGAATGAAGTGTTGTGGAAGTATTAAGTAGCACAAATACAAAACAGAACTACTTGATTAAATGTACTTACTACTACTTAATTCGATCATGGGCTGGTTTACATGTTTTGAACCAAAGCCGGTGTAACTTTGAGGTGATTAATGTGGCCTGTGTTTGTGTTTCAGACGTCATGCAGGTGGAGGTAATCAGAACTTACACAGCCAAGCAGCCAGACGAGTTGTCCCTGCAGGTGGCTGATGTGGTGCTCGTCTCGCAGGCAGTAGAAGACGGTACGTCAGCTCTCGGCGCCTCACTTCCTTTTTTCACTCACCTTCTTTAGTATTCCTCTCGTTCCCCCGGCCTCCTACTTTAACCGCGTCCTTTCATCATGCACTTTTATACGCTCTCGCTTTCAATGCCAGCCTCACGTATAATAGACTTCATAGATGTGCTTTTAAAATCTACGCAAATGCTAAAGGTCATTTCCCTTTTCGGTGACCATGGCAACCGGCTTTCATATTAAAGAACAGAGGGAGGGTAAACACAACGCATTCCTCAGTTATTCACGTATTCACACTGTCTGCCCTCTTAGGCTGGTACGAAGGCGAGCGGCTGCGCGACGGAGAGAGGGGGTGGTTCCTCGCCGAGTGTGCGGAGCAGATCACGTGCCAGGCTACCATTGAGCGCAACATGCAGAGGATGGACCGTCTGCAGGGGTTGGAGACTAATGTATGAGCAGGACCACGGAGGGCTTTTTCTCAGCTGTTAAAGAGACCTTTTGACACTGCAGCGACCCGGACAAATGAGTTCAGTAACAGCATCAGTGACCTGCCCTCCAGGGACCACGTGGGGGCCAGTATGGGAGCTTTCGCGGCCGCTGGACTCTGGATTAAAAAGATGAAGACTTTTTCTGCTCAGCGTCCAGTAAATATCAGGCACGCTTGCCTGAATTTCAAAGCGAAGGCCATGCAGAACAAACACAGCGAAAGAACAGAGATTTCCTTAATCACCGATCTGTCCCTGTGTGGGCGGGATGGCTCGGCAGTGGAATCTGTCAAATTCATTAATTCCCTGGATGGTTAGAAAACTTCACAGTTGGCGCCAGAGTCACTGCTTTCAACGCCCTGCTTAGATATCAACTGTTGGTGTGAAATTTTGTGCATTTCTGTTAATTTTTTCCAAACATATTTTTTTGAGTGTACAATGTAATAAGTGAGACTACAGCACCGCTATAGCAGGTGGAGTAGACCAAATAGTGTGAAAATGACCGCAGCCTGATGTGTGCTGTTGTTTAGCTATGAAGATGCTGATTGTGAAACTTTAATAAGAGGGGTTGGATTGGCAGCTTGTTTATAGTGTGTGCTTTAAAGGGTAACTCCATAATTTTTAAGGTTTTGGGGAGTAATACTACACGTGTGAACAAAAAGAAAAAGCAGTATAAAGCCTTTTGTGGCTCCAAAGTATGATGTAATCTGATCAGGGATGTTAATGATTAATCGATGAATCGCCTCAAAGAATTTAACCGATACAAAATGTTTTAACTGACAATCAGAGATTGGCAAATGACATATACTTGCTTGTCAAATATAACAAAACATTAGAATGAGATGTTTTTGACTGAAGTCATTAACCTCCATGTTGTGTTGATTTTGTTGTGCCGGATGTTGATGGGGGGGCACCACAATGAAAATGAAGCAGTTTTTGTTTCATTTGGTCTATCATTCAAGTAAGTTGGTGTTTACTCTGTTTTTTTAACTTCATTTTAAACTCCTAATGTAGCGTACTCTGACTCTGCATCAAACACGGTTATGTCAGTGGTTAAAACTCTTTTAGAGCGAACATCCAACACATTTCATACATTTTTAATAGTCAAGGGGTAATGGATCGTTAAGGCAGCGACATTTGCTCCCCTTGATCTGATTAATTACCTCTGGTGACATCACTCTGTAGCTAAGTTGCATTGTGGGTAATGTAGGCGCCAGTTTTGAACAGCTATCCACTGGTCCAGCATTGTGCTCCTATAGCACTGTTGGACTCATTATGCACAGTTTAAAAAATATATATATTAAAACAATTATTCCATGCATACTTCTTCTTTTTTTGAAACCTAGCGCCTACATAAACCACAATGCAACTTAAAGCCACTCAGTGCTATTACTGCAAGAAGTGTATCAGATTACATGCAGCTTCCTCTTGAGCCACTAGTGTTTATACGACTTTTTTTTCCACATATGCAGGAGTACTCCCTCATTAATATGTGAAATTGGTGGACATACCCTTTAATGTAGGAACTGAAATCATAACAATGATATTTACAAGAAAATGTCAAAAGACAATGTGGCTGAGCCCAAACAGAAAAATGAGAGCTACTTTGTCCTCAGCCCTTGGCACTTTGTGTAAATAGAATAAAACTTAATTAATTGGGTAATATAAAATATTACAGTCACCTGGGAGACATAATCCCATATGTCATCATGAGCTGAGCAGAAGGGCCAAGTGTCTGTTCTCCACCTTGCCGTTTGTCATCAGTTAATGTCAGCGCCATGAATCAGGCTCTGCATTTGTGTCACAAGCGCCATTTTTCTCTCCATCCACTCAATGATTTGGACAGCCTGAAATATCACACACACTTGATGCCAACCAGAGGTGTATATATATATAAATACCCCACCCTCAGGATTTATATCAGTGATGCTACAGAGGCAAGCTGAAATTAATTTGTGTGCGCTGCTGATGGGGAGACCAGAAGGGAAGAGCAGCCCTGCTTTTAATGTGATTGTCCACTGTGAGTCATCTTCTCAGTGTTGCCATGCCCGGCCAAAGGAAATAAATGGCTTGGTCAGAGAGTGGTGATAACACAATCTATCAAGCCCACTGCTCTGGCCCCGGTCCAAAGGACGACCACGACCGGTGAGCTGCAGGAGGCGTGGTATGACAGCAGCAGGCAGAGAAGGACAGAAGGAGTATCTGGACTTTCCAAGCTTTGCATTTGCACTCAGGGAAAATTCACACATCTAAGCATGAACTCACCTTTATTCCAATCACTTCTGTACTTGTAACTATTGTAAATCTTCTGTGTAAATATGTAAAACAGCCTGAATTGTACCATGTATGTTTTCCAAAATACAGATTTATATTGCAGAAACTTTGCATATTAAGTCAAACTTTATATATTTTAATCAGCCACTCTAAATAAAAACTGAATTGCTTGGTGCCTGCCGTGTATTCTCAATGGTCAAGATTTCTTCTTCCTGAGGACCACTGCTAATGAAAATTTAACTGTTATTCCTCCAGCAGCATTTCAAATCTCAGCCTCAGCAAGGCAGATGAAGCAAGGCATTTGGTGATTCATCCTTTCTTTATTGCGCAGTCCATTAAGTGACATTTCTCAAAAACAAGCGCAACCAGAAATGTACAAACTAAACAATAAACAGAACAGCTACTCGTTGTTTTTGAACATGGATTGGTCCTTGCAAAATAATGACCGCAAAAAATAATAACTACAGGAGTCATTCAAGTGCGTAACTCTTCCCAGTGCTCTGGGTTTGCACCCAGGGAGCACTAAGATACCCACCATGAAGGAGGCCAGCTGCTTGTCATAAATAATCCCAACTAACCTCCATGTCCAAGGATGCACTCAGTCATTTCCCAGGCCCAACACATGGCTGCTTCTAATCATCGTCATCTTCATCATTGTCATTGAAATGAATGTGTTGTCCTCTTGGGGCCCACGCTCGGTCATAGCCCCGATTGCCGCCTGCAGGCTTCTCCTGGGTGGTGATGAGGTCTACGATGGCTGTGATGACGGCGCAGTCTTTGGACTGCCGGTTTTGCCAGTCCACTGGAGCGGGGTTGCGAATCTTCTCCTCCAGCAGAGAGTCCAGCTCTTTTTTTAAACTCTGTCGAAAAAAGACAAAGGGAGGTCAGCAAAATGACCCGCCTTGACTAGAGTACTGTTGATGTTTCCTTTGCTTACCTTGACAAGGTGAGCGATGCGAGCCGGGGATCTGAAGACGATCCACTGGTCGACGGCAACGGTCTCCTGTTCCCCGTCTTTCTGGATTGTGATGTCTCCTCCGAAGAACAGCAGAGAGAACGGGGACACCTCGGTACAGTCATACAGGAAGATCTGAGGACACGCAGAGGGATGTCGATAACGCACGCCGGCGGAAGGATTACAACTAACACCCTAACAGGCTCGCTGACAGGGAGCGGCATCATTATGACACACCGCGCCCAACAGCTACTCTGTGGTGTGGGCTGAAAGTGTCCCATTAGCGAAGAGAGTTTGAAATGTGTTTCAGTGCCTGTAGTGTGAGGAGAAATGTCATCATGCCCTGACTGTGAATCTCCTAAATGTGTCACACTGTTTCCCATCCATTTTCCTACCAGTGCTACACTGACAGCTGCTTATGTAAAGTAGTTTGCCTACTGATATCCACAATGAGAAATAGCAAGAAAGACTGTATGCACATGCTCACATCAACTGCCTACGTCTGAGGTCAAAAGCCACAGAGACTACACAAGCTGCAGACTGCGGCCAACAAAAGCTATTTCAGCTTTGAAGGTAACAGGCGCAAGTGTGCGGTAGAGAAAGGTGGAGACAAGAGAAATAAAAAAGCAAGGAGACAGCAGGGACGACTGCTTTTGCCCCATGAATGTGTAATGTAATGGACCTCCAGGGGCAAGTGCGTCAGAGGAGATAAAGTTTAACGTCATCCCTCACTTTCTTTCCCTTTTATTTCTCTCTCTCTCTCTCTCTCGGTAAACAAATGACCTTGACGATGTCATGTTCTCAGAATACCTTTCTGCATAGCACTGTGCGCAAAAACCCATTTAGGGCTACAAAGAAGAAAAAAACATTTAATGGCGGGAATAATGACGGAGAAATCCAGCAAAACACTTTTCTTCGTAACGACGAAGGCAGCAAAGTGAGAGACAACGGCACGGGCGGCAATCAGAGACGACATGAAAGGTGTTTTTCTGCAGGATGGCGACGTTCACAGAGAGACAGCGCGGAAAGAACAAAGACAGATGGAAGGGAGGGAGAGGAAACGGGAGAGAAAGAAAAAAGGTAGAAAGAGGGAGAGGGGAGAGGGAGAGGGCGGCAGTCACGGAGCCGCATTGACCGTTTTGCAACCCCCTCCCCAACCACCAACCACCTCTTACATTGTGTCTGGAAGCTTTGAAGCACGAGAGCCTTTGAGAGGGAGTTGAAAGGCAGTGTTTTAATCAAATATTCATTCAGTGTAAAGCTGGCGCGGCACCACGGCCAACCTTTAACCACCGGCCTCTCTCTCCACTCGTTTACAAAATCAAATGAAGAAAATACAGCAAACACAGTCTCGATCGACATTCTAACGACGTCAGTCCTACTCACGCTGCTCGTTCTCATCTTGAGGTGGTAGATGAGCCACGCGTAGTTGAACTCGCTCTCTTCAGCGTTGACCGACTTTGGGTGGATATTCACCTTCCCATCAGCCTGGGTGTACACCTTTGCCCTGAGAAAAGATAGTCAGTGAAGTGAGTAAGATTTTAGGTTACAGCGTCAAAAGATGCGGCAAAAACATTACAATCAAAAAGACGAGGGGGAGGATCTTGCACTGGATCCCGAATTTAACGGGAAGCCAGTGAAGTGACATCAAAACTGGGGTGATATGAGAGAAAGTGAGAAGTGTTGCTTCACAGTGTTGGACTAATAGTAATCTGGTAATGGCATCTTGGCTGAAAAGGGAACAAAGAGCATTACAGTAGTCTGAGTGGGAGGTCACAAAGGCATGGATAACATTTCAAAGCCACACAGAGATATTATTGTGGTCAAAGTTATGCAATTTTCACATCTACCCACTACTTGTGTGTGTTTGTATGCACCAGCTATTGCCCAGGTAGTCTGATAATTTACCATCACCGGAATACAGTTTATCAAAATGAATCACAAAGTAGTTCTGGAAACAAACCATCAGGTGCTTTTGGCTCGTCAACCCATGCATAAAGAATGCTTCCTGCCATTCTGGCACGTAGGGTACCAAAGAGATCTTATGATGCAGTTGACAAATCCGATCTGAACATGAAAGTAACACTGTGTTCCACACTCCCGCACATCAGCCAGACAAAACCGACTGCTTGACTGCAGGGAACAAGCTGCTTGTACCAGACAACAGTCTGATTTTGCAGCAAAACAAATGAAAACTGCTGCATGGAGTGATGCTCTCATCAAATACTGCAGAGTTGTGGCGCAGACCTGTGAAAAACTTACAACTGGCTCACCATCAAAGCTGTTGAGAATTACCTATGCAGAGGAAATGACCGTGGCAATTTCACTGTGCATCTGGGTCTAAAGCTGTCAGCGAGACAGACAAACTGAAGTGACAGCCCTACTGTGAGAGTCTGCGTCTGTCTTTTGCACACAGGTCACAGCCGCTGCCTATGACAGCTGCCTGAGGGCGGCTTTATGATGACTGCATTGATCCTCAGCTGTGAAAGCTCCTCTGTTTTTGACGATTTTCCTAACACGATCCGTGCACAGCCTCAGGTAATTGTCCCTGGACCCTTAGAGAACTCTTACCTAAGAGGACTGACAAGGTATTGCAGCATGAAGGCCATTTTTTTTCTGTCTTAAGATCAATAAAAATGATTGTGTGCCTCTCCATCTTGTGCTTTGCAGCCCTTTTCCTGAGTGTCTCTGTTCATCTCCTTCTATGATGGGCAGACTCACCCCGGCCTCTTTTTGCTGTGCGATGGTCTGATCATGGCCACCTTTGGGTACAGACCGGCTACGATCACAGCTTTGATCAACTTCTCGTTGTCTGGGGAAGAAAGTGAGGAACAAGGAAGGAACAAATGAGCACGGCTACATTTACATATCACATATAATCCTCTACTAGCGCTCCGCAGTCTGCCTTTAAGCCTTTAAACTGCAAAAACTCAAAATCTTACTGAGTATCTTTGTTTAAATTATATTAAAAATATCTCGTAACGACCTCTCGTAAGTTACCTTACAAGTAACCAATAAGTCAGTGAAATACAGGACCCAGCCCTAGCATTGTTCAGACAGTACATCTTGAATATCTTGGTAAATTAAAGGTTTGAAAACATCTGATTTGATTTTCATTTTGTATTCATGGATGAAATATGCTTTTGTTGATATGTCATATGGTTTTTAAGCTGCTGTGTTATTATAGACTTGATTCAAGAGGATAAATCTGTTTTTATTGGAAAAGCTTGAGGTCAAGGGCCATTGCCCAAATCTTGCCCAAAAAAATAGTAGACTGCATTCAGACTCCGGTATTTGTATTAAAGGCAGTGGTGTGTAATGATGTCTGCATGGAATGTACTCAAATTGAACTGGATAACATTAATGGTATGAAGCAAAAAGCTTTAGCAGTTAGTTATCACGATTCATTTTATCTTGTTGAACATTTTCTGACGGCTTCATCGCAGCCCAAACACTCTTCTGATTTACCTGAGTTGACGTTAGAATTGGGGTCTTTGGGGTCCTTGCTGCTGACGAAGCCTGTGTTCATTAAATGCTCAGTAAACTGGCCCTTCATGTTGTGCAGCATCTGAATGACAAAAGAACAAATTACTTCTAAACTGGCTGCATGTCCTTATCTGCCCAGACCTGAAAACGTACTCACAGAGGACCTGTGATTTTATTTTCAAAGCACTTCAGTGAAGAGCTCAGCACAGCGCTCACAATCAGCCCGCCTCACCTGGAGCGTATTGGCAGACAGGAAGTTGTCCCAGCAGTACTCCCGCTCATACCTGGCACCACGCTGTTTCGCTTCCTCCCAACCCTAGCCAATCAATGGAAGATAAATTAAGAAAGGGTCGATTCATACAGCACACAGAGATGAAAGAAAACTGACAGATGTGGGCTCTTGTACCTTGAAGGCATTGACAATAGTGAGGTGGTCACTCTTGGAGTTTCTGGACAGGACCTTTCTCCTCATGTCTGCCATCTTCTCTTTACCCTGAAAGAGACACCTTTTTTACAACCATTTCTTAAAGAAAGACTCTGCAGTGAAGATAGAGTGCGGCAACATGTTGAAGTGTGCATGTGTCGCTGCAGACGTAAGCTTTCATGTCAGTGGACTGAGTGCCCTACCAGGGGTATGAAGAAAGGGTCTTTGAAGCTGAGTGAAGCGGCGATGGTGAGTGCGGGGTCGAGGCAGCCCAACAGAGCCCCGAACAGGATGAGTTTCCCGATGTGAGGCTCCACGGGGAGACGAGCCAAGTGGAAACCCAGAGCTGTCAGGTTCTCCGAATGGTCCAGGGCGTTCTAACACACAACATGCACACAAACTTAATCATCTGAGCTCAAAACAGGCTGTTCTTTTGTTTATTTTTAAATATCCACAAAATACTACTGTAAATGTTTTTTTTTT
>CAEMYA010000018.1:11402977-11420790 GCA_903131615.1 Diplodus sargus
AAAAAAAAAAAAAAAAAAACAGAATCAGAGAAGGAACATAAACAGACTTTGTGCTGCAAGAAAATCCCCTCAAATACATAATAAATGGCCTATCAGCAATGTTAAAAAATTTCCCAGGGCGGATTAGATTATTAAAACAAATGTATCTGCACTTTTCTACACCAAGGCAATTTAACGGTAAGGCAATAAAAAGACACACAGAAATGGATGTGCAGGTTCAGAACAGTGGAAGATTTGAATAAATGTTCCCACATTTAACGTAAAAAGATAAAGTTCTGAGGAGGGGGGGGGGGGCAGTGAGCAGACCAGCCCAAGACAATCTGAGTAATATCTACGGTTCATAACAGGCAGCAGATCAGAAATTGTATTTTAACCATTCAGTGCTTCATAAACCAGCAGTCGTATCTTAAAATCAGTGTTGTGATTCTCTCCCTCTGGACTGTAGCAGCAGCGCTCTGACTCAGCTGCAGCTGTCTGATCGACTTTTAAGAGACACCTGTAAAGACTGCATTACAGCAGTCGAGCCTACTGAAGATAAATACGTAGACACATTTTTCTAAATCCTGCTGGGACACAAGTACTTTACTCTCGACTCGTGACTACACCAACATTTCTGGCCTGGTTTGTGGTCCGTAACATTATCGACTGGAGGCGAGCACGGACTTTGAATCATTATTTCACGGTCAGAATATGTTCTGTTGTATCTTTCTTTACTGGAAGACATTTTGGCACATCCAATCACTGATTTAAATGCACTTACTAAGTAACTATCTGCGACCATAGTAAGCTGGTGATATTCTTCTAGAAACTAATCACTGGCCATTTCTTTTGGTTCCCCAATTACTAAACCAATTGCTATTTTAGCAACAATGTGCTTACATTTTATACAACATATGTCTGAAGAGACTTCCTTACCTCTGCAGGCGGATTTGATAACCACAAGAGTTTCCATTCCCTACACTCTCTGCCCTCTCTGCTGCTACACGCTCTGCTACCTGTGGGGAAAAATATTAAGTAAACAATCAGAATTGTGAGACAAATACTCATCAAATGTACATGACAGCGACGTGCAATCCAAAAGAGTACATACTGAGATGGCACTGATGCGGCGAGGTTGCGTGCAGACCACGCGACACATCGAGCCGACGCCTCGATTGATGTAGTCATCGAGGATGAATTGGGTGACCTGAGTGGTCTTTCCACACCCTGTTTCGCCACTCACCACCAAGACACGGTTAGAGTTGATCAGCTCTACCATCTCCTGAGGACGAAGAGATGGAAGCAGGTGAGAGAAAGTGGAATTATAAGATGAGAAGGATAGTAATAAGATTTCAAATTTGAAATGTGATTCGTGAAGCTCTACAAGTGCATGAAATCAAAAACGTACCTCTTTTTTCGCGTAGGATGGTAGCTTTTCCCTGAATTTCTGAGGACAAATAATGAGCAAAGAGCAGATGATCTATCTTTACAAGCTGACTGTGTTTACATACTAAAACAACTCATATTTAATTATTTTAAAAAACTGATTCTGTGTGGTGGTTTGACAATATTTCAGTAATTCCTCTCCATTCACTGAATGGAATAATATGACATTACAATACTGTGATGCTGTGAGTCATCTGTTCTGTAAATCAATGTTTAAAATATGCAACACTATATATAAATGGAATACTGTGAAAATGTCCCTGTGATTACAGAGATGTGAATTCACCATATGGCTCAGGTTTAGTCTGTGTTAGGGTCTTGTACTACACTGACTAGAGCTGTAAACATAAACATCTGTTGACCTGTAAATCTCAGAGAATCCAACATAGCATAACAGATTTTTACAAACCAACTGGCATGTGTTATTCATTATTGAGACACAGATGCTCTGCATCATCTACAATTATCCTTCTGTTGTCGTCGTGTAAATCATACACTGTTGCGGACAGAAATCAACATGCAACTTTGTAATTATCAAACATGACATCAAAATTGCAATAGAAGTCTAGCACAGTGGACAGTGGACACTGTACAGGCACATGGTAAAATCATTTAATTCAACATAATTCATTGTTATATAAATGCAAGCAATAGGCTTGCAGGGCCTATGTTAACTTTTATCGTTGTATACAAAGAACTGATCATTATACTCACTAGCATCTCTTTGTACTTTGGATCTGATTTCTTGGTCTGCAGATCTCTCTGCAAGCGCTCATCCAGTGAACTGTCTCTGCGTACTTCCTGAAATAAAAACTCCAGATCCTTGTCTTTCTTTCTAAGTTCCTCTTTGTCCTCCTGCTGCTGCTGCTGCTGCTGCTGCTGCTCTTCTTCATCATCATTATCCCACTGGTCTGGAGTCTCATCTTTAACTACTGCCTGCGTGAAATAACTAAACAAAAACATGTGTGTAAAACTCCACAATATACAAAGTCGACTGCCAGACAATATTGGTTGAGTTGTGACTGAGGCATGAAGCACCATCAAATATTAAACTTATTTTGTTTCTCAAGGTACCGTTGTGATTTGTGAGTTGCTTTCTGGCCCAAACTAATTTCTTCCTCCTCTTCCTCATTTTTGATCTCAATCTTTATTTTCTCCTCTTCTGGCTCATCCCCATCAAAGAAACTGCACAAAAAGATAATGAACATGTAAATTGGAGTACTGGCACTCCAGAAAATTAGATTATATTTAGCTTTCCCATTTTCATTATTGTAAGCTTTAAATTCCAGCTGTTCTTACCAGTGACCGCCGCTTTTTGCAGCTGCCCGCCAGTTGCCAGACGTAGAGGCTCTTGTATCCCAGCCGTCTCTCGCTGGACCAGGCTGTTCATTCTGGACTGAGTTAAGCAGCTTGGTGATGTGCTGCTCTCTGGCCTCGTCCATCTGGACCACCGCCCGCTGCACACAGACAAGGGAAGAGGAAAGGTCCTTGCATTTAGCCTGACCAGATGTGATAACGTGGCTTGGTTTGAAGAAATCTTTTCCGATGTTGTACTTCGTACTACAAATGTTTTCCCACTGAAAAATCCCACTTATGTCCCTCTGAAAATATGAAATCCATGTAACAGTAACACAACAATGCTTCTGATTCTGATTCTGATTCTTTGTTTTTCATTTGTGTTACAGCTGGATGATTACTTGCTCTTATAGCACTTTGTAAAATCTGTGCTATATAAATTACACTTATTCACTTTAAGGAGCGAAACCAACTCTGCTGCCCACAGACTAAAGATGCCCATACAAAACCCAGTAAACACAATAAACAACTGTAGTCTTTTCCTATTGGTATTTTATTGTGGTCATGGGCTACTTTCTGAAACTCAGACAACGAGTTTAATGAATCAAAAACTAACATTCGGTTAAGGTTTGCCTTTTTCCTAATTGCCTCGCTCATGTGTGCAAGATTTTGCTGACAGATCAGCATGCATCAAATCAGCCCGTGCCCCACACTTTACAGTTGACGCTTGAGTTCAGAAGCACCAACTGTTTAGGTATATGTCTCTCACATCTGTGTTGATGGTCCTGATCTCTGTTTCTGACACACTTACACTGTGCAAGCCACAATGGACAAGAACAACCAAACTCAGTCCATACCGATCTCCGGTCAGCCTGTTTCCTCCTCACGGCTCCATATCTTGCGTACCACAGACCAATCTCCCGGCCCTTCAGGTGTGGAGGTGGACGGTCCCGTTGTCCACCTCCGCCTCCTCCTCCTCCATCCTGGTCAAAGTCGGAACTGTGTCCCCTCGAGCCTCCTCCACCCCCTCTGTCCCATCTCTCCCTGCTTCCATCTCTGTTGCCTCGACCTCCTCTTCTGCCTCTTCTCCCACCTCCACCACCATATCCATAACTCATGCCGCCGTCGGGAAAAAGCGGTAGTTGCACCAAATGCTAAACCTCTGTCAGGATAACTGTTATCCGTTAAAAACGGTTCCTTCTACCGTTAACGTTAGCTACTCGCAACGCTAATGTTGCTCAGCTAGCTGTTGGATGGATTTGTGGACCAGAAACTGACGTTAAAATATATGAAGCTACACCTACGTAGCTACTGGCCGCTCATTTATTGATAACTACATGTACCCCTTAGATTTCGGTACAATAATTAGCTCATAAAACAACAGCATGCAGACGCTGCTGTGAAAATGCAGCAGTTTGTGTGCATTTGTCTATTCCATCCGGCATGTCGCACAGTAATGACGTCAGAATTTTCGGCTTCTTGATATTGTGGCAGCGCTCTGTGATTGGTTGGGCGCCCTCTCAGTCTATCCCACACACATAGACATAAAGAGACTCTCTATATGTCTATGCCCACACACACGAACAGCGCATACTCACTTTGAACTGGGGAAATATTTAGAATCTTTCATACAAATATCTCCTTACTCTGAATTCTCGTCATGCTGGGAATATTTACTATTATATACTGAATAATGTATTATCAGTTTGTTGATCATTTTAGGAAAGTATCATATCCACAAAGCCCAATTTAGCCACTCAAAAACTCTCTTCATAACTATTAAAAGGGAATATTGAAACTGCCTGATTTAAAAAATAAGAAAGCTGCAAAGACTTTTTATTTGCCCTCCTTGTTCATTTATCTGTTTGAAAACTCCCTCTAACTCTGTTAGTAACAAGTCTTTTCATGTATTAGTGACTCTGTTTGTTTTGCTTTTATTAATAACGAAAGAAACAAAAAACCTCTGTTATTTACCATCAGATGATGAATTCATGCAGTTTACTTATGTTCAATTACCGTATGAATCCCGCACTTTGAAAATACTCCACTACTATAAGCTTGTATGTATCAATGGCAAAACATACTTTAAAAAAAGGAAAAATGTAAAAGTTCTACTTATGCAGAAGAATGGTCAATGCCAGGGTTTTACTATGATGTTACGATTGTACAAATGTTGCTTCAGCCTTGACGACGGACAAGGTAATAGAGTAAAATCATTAGAGCTGCAAAGATTAGAGGAAAATGTTAATCATATATTTAATTTCCCTCAAAATAACTGATCTCCATCAGAAAAGAGCGAACACTATTCTTCTACAGTGACTCCTTAATTTAAAGGTCTGTCATTGATTACTGTTGATCAAAGATATCATTCAACGGGTTGTCCCCAAAAACAATATGGTAATCCGTGAAGTATATTGTTTTATGGAATCTTTATTCTTTATGCAGCACAGATCTTATAAACAATAAAGTGTTTCTCTCAAAACATTATTTACTGGAATATATTTTTTCCAAGTCATTATCAACCTGCTCTGGTTCATTCTGTATGCCAAAAAGAACAAAAGAAAGGACAAAATGTAAGGAACCTCTGGCTATTCATTTCTCAAACCCTCACATTCTCGTTTACCCTCATGACCTCAGCCTGCTTGTAAGCATAGCCAGTATTAAGCCGTTGAGTCCATCTTGAGTCCCTGAAGAAGCGAGAACCGGGCAAAAAAGACAACATCTTCAAGCTGTAATGTATGCACCGACAGAAACAGTCTATGCTGTCAGTTTAACTGCTGTAACCGACTCATCCTGCTCCCAGCTCGGCATAACATCAGGGAATGACCTGCTGTCTGGGCCTTAAAGGTTACAGCCAAGTGAAAAAAATCAGCCATGACTGCTACAGATGGATTCACCTTAAGGGCTCCGGCTCTGCTGTATTGTGGGCGTTGTGGTGAATATCGTCTTTCATTTGAGTTGACCTCAAATGTATGAAACGTCTGTGAGCTTTTCAGTTCAATTCTGTTTTATTCTATTCCCAAAAATATGATCTACTCCAGTAAAGTTTACTAAACACTATCTATCAAAACTCTGACTGAAAATACACTGGCTTAATAACATTAACATGTAGTGTAACAAGTCCTCTCTCTGTTGTAACCTTGTCACTGCATGACTTTGTTTCACCCGAGGCTGAATGTTTTAACAAGTCATGTTTGAAAAAGCAACATGGCAACACTGTGAACAACAATGAGGCAACAGACTGTTTTCAATCAATATCTACTTCTGCTTTGCTCGTATTTCCTCAATTATGTGGCGCTCTGCAATTACGCTGCTTTCTCATTTCTGTTCTTCACCCTCCGATGATCCTGTTGGTTTGTTTAGTGTTCACACTTAGAGCAAATATGTGTGTACTCAATGTTCTCCTGTTTTAAATTAGCTGGAATATCGAGTGAGCAAGGGATGTGTGTCGTCACCCCCCCATCACCCCCCCACCCCCTTCCGTCTTCCAAAATAAAAGCATTGTAAAATGCCCAATTAGTGCCATGAAGCAGCGAGAGAAAAGAAAGAGGGATGAAAGGTGTGAAAGAGTCATTCATGGGGTTTTGTGCACGATGCTCATGAGAGGCTGCCGAGTAGATCGCTGCCCTCGGGCTCTGTGTCGCTGTCATGGAATATCATGCTTCACCACTTTTAGATGAACTTCTTCCCCTCGCGCGCTCCTGTTCTGTCATCATCAATGATACATTGGAGGACATGATACATTTCATTTCATAAACTGTGAAATGAACATTGGTCGACGACCATTTTGTAATCAAGGAAATCCAAGCTGTTCCCAACCACACAGATACAGAGGGAACATCTATCTCTTGATGAAATGTGTGAAAGATAAGCTTGGTTTATTTTAGATTTCTGATTCCGTCCGTGTGTGTCGAGGAATTTGGTTTCATCAGATTAAATCAATTTCTGACTCTGTTTTTCAAAAAACTTCAATGATGAGCTTTGACAGAAATGTATTCAGTCGTGTCTTCGAGTGGGGCTCAGCTCGAAAAAAGAAATCAACTGTGATCAGCTAAACCTTGTTTGTTTAAATTAGCAGTGCCCCACAGGCTTTCGCCTCAGCTGCCAATACATTTACTCATCATTATTTTGAAATGAGCGCTATCAATATCTCAGCAGGCAGCTCTGCAGGGAACAGGTGAGGGACTGAAAATGAGCTGGAGTCCGAGAAACAAGGGGAGGAAATGTATGCAGAATGCAAACTGAGAATGAAGCTGAGAGATGGGAGGAACGGGAGGAAGCCTTTCCAGTAGTGGAAGCTTGTGGAAACAAAAGGATATGAGGGGGAAAAGAACTGTTTCGTATGCTCTGAGCACCCCCCCCCCCACCGCTCTTCGCTCTCAGCTCTATACCATGACTCTTCTGCACACCTTGTTTTTATACCCTCAGGGTTACCTGTGATGCATACTAATGATCTCTGACCCTAATGAATCATTTAAGCAGGATGAAAAACCTCTGATGAAAGCACGATCTTTTAACATGATTGTGTTTTCTTCTCTTCGGGCTCACAGTATCAATAATGCATGCCACACCCATTGATGGTTGCATGTGTCGAACTGGAGGTCTCAAGCGGTGCCACTGATGCTGTTTCGTGTTGCAGGCTCACATGCACCTTATTGCTTCAGCATAATCAGAGTTCGCGAGTGGGAGGCGAAAGTCCTTGGACCAGAAGATAAAACAGTAGGAATAGCTACTTTCAGTTTTTGCTGCCCTTTCAACCATTTCCCCCTGCACTCCAAGGCTCTCTCTGCCTCCATTCGCCTTCCACAGCAGACAACATCTAAATGCACATACATTTACTGCATATGCGCAAAGATCAAATTTAAAGAATCATTTGCTGGAGGTATAATTTGTGGAATATGGCCAGAATTTGAAGGTAGCTCCAAATAGATAAGTGACATCACCAGAGTAACCAACAACTGCTGCTCTTTGCAGCCATCTTTGGTTGTAGCTAGCTACCGTTAGCTAATTAACTCAGAGTTCTCACAGGCGATGGCATCCAGCTCAGCAAAATGTGACGTGAGTGAAATGGCTTGACACCGACCTGGGACCGAACACAGCTGTAAAGACTGGCTAAGATCAGTTTGTAGAAGAGAGGATAAAGTACAGAGGCGATTGACAGCGATATATCTTGGCATTTTATTCTGTCTATATACTACCGTATCTGCCAGCTGAAACTATGAGGGCTATCAGACAATCACCTCTCAATCAATCTCTCTCCAGTACAAAGTGGCACTAGGAGACCGGATGGGCTGTGGCTAACTGGTTAGCATGCTTACTTCAGTGGACATTTGAATATGACATCAGCACTGCTGTTTCCTCACTCTCTGTTGATAATGTTTGTTTTTGTTTTTGTTGTACTAAAATCAAATTCTGTCCATATCTTACAAATTACTCACTGAAGCAAAAGAAAACATGTCTTTACTGACCAAGCTGTCAGCAAATGATTTCAACTCAATAAGTTATTTTTGTGTAATTTGGGCTCTAACTAGTGCTCAAGTAATTACTTTCATAATAGCCTATGGGCCAGCGGTTTGCACTAAAAAGCCATTGGAGAATTGTTATTTGAAATCATGGATAAACAACAATAAACATTGTTAAACAAAGGCCTACCTGATCAACACTAGCCATACATGACGAAACTGTTAATTGTCTGGAATGCCAATCACCAACCAAAACTTAATGCCGTATGCAAAATATGTTTTATTTAAACATTTGTGTATGAACTCAGAAGTGTAAACAACAACATATTTACATAAATAAAAATAAGCATGTATACTGTAAATGAAAGTACTGTCTCTCTTGGTGAATATGGCACACAGCAATGCCATTGAGTCTTTTTTGGTCATGGTTGATCGCAACCATGTTTTCAATCTGCATAACCCACTACAACTGCGCTCTGCCTCAACAATCAACATCATCACAATCTCACTAGTGTCTCTACCTGATTAAACAGGCCACGGACTTCAGGGGGCATTTCTTTCAAAGCATGCACAGCATCTGCAGTTGTGTTGACCTCGTACTTGTTTTTAAACATGGCCAGTTGGACTCTCAAGTTATCCTCTTTCAGTTCAGGATATTTGCAAACTGCTGCATCATTTGTAATGGGAGTCAGGAGTGAGTTTTTCAGTTCTTTTAATGTTTGAATGCCTGGTTGCATAAACCTCTCAGTAATTTGTGCATCTACGGTGTCTAGGACACGGTAGAACTCTACTCTGTAAAAATTCACAGCTGATCCAGGTGTGTATGCAAGAGCCTGCCCAGAATATCTTTTAGGGGGCTTGTGTGTGCAGGGTGGAACAGTGGGCTCTAGAGACAGATCCCTGTCCTCTGCCTCCTTAAAGGCTACCTCAAAGTGTTATGTGTTTCTTTTGGATTTCAAGTTGTCTTGGACCGAGGAGGCTGCAGAGAGTATGCCCTCCATTGTCTTTTCGTGGAGAGATGTGTTTAGAACCTCTAGTTCACTGATCACATCTAAGGCAAGCAGAAGTCCCAGTACAACATTACCCTATTGCAGTCGAACACATAAGCCCTCTGCCCTGCTTGCAGACTCAGAGTGACTTGCAGCCATCTCATCTGGTGCACTTAGTACCATCCCATTTTACCATTTTCTGTTTTTATTTCTGTTGTTCAGCACCTTGTAACATGGATTTGAAAGGTGCTATATAAATAAAATTATTATTATTATTATTATTATTATTATTATTATTATTATTATCCCATATTGGCTGAGAACAGCACGGATAGTAGGTGAGCGTACAGTCCACCTTGTGGGACATAAAGGCCTGATGGACGGGGCTGGCCCTTCCCCTTCAGCTGCAACAATGGCTTTAAACTTGTCTTTCACCTTACCTATTCTACTATTGTTGTAAATGTTGTAAATGCTGTAAATGTTCTTTTATCAGTTTTGGCCATATTTTATAATTGTCAAACAAGAGTTGCTGTGCAAGAGTTGTTTCATTGTTTTCCTCTGAAAACAATGACAATAAAGAATTAATTCTATCTATTCTATTCTACCAGACTGCTCAAAAAATGTGCCAAGGTCATGTATCCAGTCAAGTACATTTCGCACAACACACGAGTTTGGGCAAGCTTGTTGTGTAACTAAATTGACACAGTGTATATATGGTGCTAGTGGCTGTGCTCACTGAATAACAGCCTGTGCTCACTGAGTACTTTCCAGCAAGCTTTATCATATGCCTGACCTCTGAGGCCCGATATTGGCAAATTCAGCCTCAACAGAACATCAGAAATGATCCTTTCACCTGTTGTAGACGTTGCTTTATACAACCCTACGAAATCTTCGTGCACCAGCAAATCAGTGTCAACATAACGTAGGCACATCGCCTCCTGCCAACACCAGAGACAAGGGCTGGGTCTCATCCGCAATTTTCCTGATAATTGATGAACTCATCAAATTCATCCACTCATTTTGACTGGGTCTATACTCTTGGCTTGTGCTGGTTTTCCTGTCTTAAAGTATGAAGAGCAGTGAAAACACAGAACACCATCAGTACCCATGCTAACAGCAGCCAGGGATACTTCTCATACCATGCTTTTTGGAATGTCAGTGTCCGGTCTTTGAGCACTTGTTTTTGCAAAACTTTAGGGTCAGGTTGATTTGGCTTTGTATAAGTCATTATCATGTCAGCTTCCTCTCCCTCTGTGTCGCCTCCTGTCCCTCCCTGTTCTGTCCCTGCTTCTTCTGTCTGTATTCCCTCTGTCTCTCCTTCCTCATGCAGTCTTTTTCTACTCTACTACTCCTCTCTTGACTGACTAGGGCCTGCCTCACTGTCATCAGGAATTGCCTGCAGGCCAGGAGGATAATGTTAACATTTTAAATCGTATAATTTCACTTAACAGTTGCTTGTTAAAAAAACATGATCCATAACATTTCATTTTACATTTAGCCTACCTTAGGTTAGAGCAAATGCCGTTTATTAATGTCAGACTAGCTACTCAACATCTGGGAAAGTCAACAGGCAACAGGCGTAGGCTCTGATTGTTTTTTGTTTCTTCATTTTGTTTCTTCATTGAATTGAAATCACCCGTTCTGCCATAGTAGACAATGGTCAGACCACCGCAACAGGCACCGGAGCAGCTACCAGTTCCTCTTTAGGACCCTGAGGAGTGAGAGTCATGTCTTATGCTGTGTTCATTTTATACTGAAAGTCGGAACTTGGATCTCGGAACAATGTAACCCCAAAGTTGAGTGCTCCCAGTGCTTCCCAGCCTTGCAAATGTACAACAAAACATGTAACTACTGTTTACGTGAGTAGCAGATAGCATGAATTCTATATCGGGCTGCGGTGAGACTAATCCGACTTTCCGAGTTGGAGATCCGATTTCACGGGGGATTTTGATCAAAATTCTGACTCGGAGCTCGGAAATTCTGACATTCGTGTACAACTGGAATGCACTATTAGTCGTAGCACACGCCGTGCTCTCAATAAGCGCTGTGATGTAAATTAGTCTAACTAACGGAACATTAATCCTCTGTTTTACCGGTGATGTTTGTCGCCTTATGTAGGGACAATGGGGGGGGACGGATCGGGGTCCCATATCCCCCCCGTCTCTAGTGCCACCTGACCAGAACAAGAGAGAAATATACCATATCGACGTTGTGGATTAGTCAGATTACTGTCATCCTAGGGGCACAACGAGCAATGATGGTTGCTAACTATCTGGGCCAGTCTCTTTAAGTAGCTCATTATTGTGCTTCATTTGCTTTCATTCTGTGACACAGAATCCCGTTTGAGTGGTTTGTGTGTTGCTCAATCAGTCCAGATTGTTGACGTGAAGGAGCAAACATGCAAACACTTGTCTAGCTAATGTGCAATTCCCATTTTCTCACAAACGAGGCAAATGACAGTTTATTGATCACAATGGTTTAAGAGAACGCTTGACCAGAAGCAGAACGCTATTTCCGTTTGAAAGTGAGAACAAGCAGATGATCAAATCACTTCCACTCTGTTGCAGAGATGAAGCTGTGCCCAGCTGGAAAAAAATACAAAAAAAAAACCTTTGGCACCATTTAACAGCTGAAATGCTTGACATTGACTGCAACTTTACATTCATTATGATTCATATGCCTGTACATTATTTTTCTTTTACATCTTCTGTGCCCAGGAGCACTCGGAATAGAAATGCATCGCAATCCTGTTGGAGGCAATTTTCTGGTATGAATCTTTAATGACAACATTCTTCAGGGGGGATGGAACATGTCGCAGCTGATGAAGTGGGCTCGCTGAAGGACAATTCAAAAGCCTGCAAATGAAGTCCACAAAGTGCCTATGTGATGTCGGAGATCAAACAGCAAAAACAGCTGACATAGAAAAAGACACCATTATGAAACAAACTTGCAGGGGCGCTATGTCATGTTGGTGAAGAAGTTCAAAGTCAGAATTGCAATATTTACAATATTAATGAGGTAATAACACAAACTCAGATTTGACTTATATTTACTTTTCTCCATAAGTGAATAAACAAGCTGTTCTGGGAGGAAAATAAGGTCCACAACCTTATTCTGCTTTCATGGCAGCTTCTTCTGTAATGAAACAAAGATAGATGGTTTATTTAGTTTGGGAAAAAATCAGCCGATGAAGATTTGAATTTCTGATTTGAATTTCTTCCCACGAACACACATAGTGCACCTTTAAATAAATACATATTCTAAAGTTACTCTGAAATACAATTTTTTTTTACAATGTTACTGCATTTGCGTACACACACACACGTACATGTAAATGTGCATATAAGGATATTATCTGTGAAAGAGAATAAAGACGCGTCAGATCACAGTCCATGTACTGTAACACAATACTATCTATGTAGATTTTATTCCAGTTGAATTTATGCAAGTGTTCGATGGAAAGTGAGAGGGCCCGGTGGCTCGCTGATTGGACCGGCAGTGAACTGAGCAGGCAGTAGAAGATGACCCCCCCCAAAGTGGCTCTGGAATGTACATTCATATGCTGCCTATAGTGTTGTTTAGTAAAATATGCACACTGTCACTCTTTTAAATTGCACTGAGTGTGCACGAGGCAGAAGATTGCTCTGCATAAGTATCCCCTCGACTTCTCCCCTCGATCTCTCGCCTCTTCTGTCCTCCTCCTCTCCACCTGTTTGAGATTTTGAGCACGGACGGCGCTCTCTCTCTTTCTCTCACTTGATAGTAGGACTTGTGTGATACATGGTGGACGTAGAGGCCGTGCGCAAAAGGGAAAAACAGACGGCAATTAAAAGTAATATATGCTTTTCTTATGAGGGGGAAACAAATGAATACATTGAGCTGGCTGACGTCATTACTCTCACACCCTCATCCTTATGGGCATGGCTACGTCTCACACACGAACAAATGCACACAACAACACACACTGGGATGAGTCAGACACACGGGTCAGGTGACCCTTCCACTCACAGCTGAGTCACCGGTGACGTCATCGCTGGAAGAGCAGCTTCGCACCAGACCCCTCCTCTTCCACGTCTGAGTGAATTTCTCTCTCGTCGTGTCTATTTTATGATGACAGGCTGCCATATGGTGAAAGTCTCGCAAGGAATACAGATGCTCTGCTAGAATACTGTTTCTCTCCCCTGTCCTCCCCTTCCTCTCTCTCTGCTACCCCTCTTCGTTTACAGACCAATCTATCTCTATGTTTTCCGCAGACAGGTGATGCACTCGCTCTCATGACGCTATCTGGCGAGGAAGTACACAAGTCTAAAATAACAGTCTCCAGCTAAGTCTCTATTTGGGTCACCTGTCAGTTGTGCTAGAGCGGTGATCGGAAAGAAAGTAAATGTGGAATGATTTGGAAGTTTGTCTTTCATCCTTCTTCTCTCAGAGGTGTGATCTGAATCCCCTCCTGAGAGACACTGTGCCGTTGTGCGTGTCACTCTTCCCTCTCCCCGGCTTGCTTTCTGTAGGCCTCATTGAGCAGCTGTATCTCCTCACGATACCCCGAGCTCTCCTGCGTCTGCCGCCGGCTGTTCTGCCTGTGAGCCTCCACAGTGTCAGGTATAGTGATATTGATGGTCTCCGTCTCCGGGTTGCCTCCGCTGGGGATGAGCAGGGAGTAGGAGGCCGTCTCGCCCAGGTCGCAGGACACGAAGCGGTTCTCTCTCCGAGAGTAGCGCAGCGACGGCGAGCGGGCGTGCGTGGAGGACTGGCTGATGTTGGAGATGATGGAGACGCTGTCCATGGCCTCCTCGTTGTCGCAGATCTCCAGAACTTCCAGGTGGATCTTGACGTTGGTGTCTGCCACACCAGACATCCCCATTCCGATCTCCATGCCCATTCCCACGCTGCTGACGTTCACGTCTCCGGCCTGGCCTCCTGATGATGGGTCGTCTGCGCTGGGCTCGTGGCCGACTGATTTGGAGCGATACACTTCAACCTTTGAAGCAGAGGGAGATTTAGTTAGTTATTCATCAACAATATGGGGTAAATTCTTCTCTAAAAACCTGTTATGCTTAATTTTTTGTTTTACATATATTTGTGTGCATGTGAAGGATCTTGAAAGTAAAAATCACCAAAGTCCACACCAACAGAAGCTCCTGTCTCCCACAGAAAATACTTCACCTGAAATACCTCTTCAGTAGTCTTTGTGACATCACACTACATCACCATGTCACACATTTGCATAAAGTATGTCTAACAGCTAAATTGGGATTTATGATTTGATTTAGCACAGCTGCTCTGTTGTTGTTACCGGTGCTGGCTCAGGCATGTGTGAGCTGACCAATCAGAGCAGACTGGGTATTCAGGAGGGGGGGCCTTAAAGAGACAGGAGCTCGTTGACTTAAATTTTGTATTAATTAATTTCTTAATTTTCATTCATCACTCTACTTAGCGCCTTGTTTAGTTTTCATTATCAATTAATCTCCTTATGATTTCCACGATTAATTGATTTATTGTTTAGCACATGAAATGTCAAAGTCAAATTTTCCCAGAGCCCACAAGGGCGTCTTCAAATTGCTTCTTCTGTCCAATCAGCAGTCCGAACAGCAAAGACTCATTATTTACTATCATTAATGACAAAGAAAAGCAGGTGATCCTTACATTTAAGAAGCTGGAGGCAGCAGGTGTAATTGCTGCAGCTCTACACCTCAGGGCTCATATTTTTTGCTGACAGTTAAATGAGAAGATGGCTATGACTTTCATATCTGCGTGTTAAAAACTAAGTGAGAGCCAGGAGGAGATTAGCTTATTTTAGCAGAAAGACTGGAAGCAGGGGGAAACAGCTTGATTCTATCCAAAGCTCAATAATCCACCTACCAGCATTTCTAAATCTCACTAATTAACAGTTTATATTTCAGTTCTTTAATCCATATGCAGACGAAATATAAAAGCAGCAAGTTTCTTTGAGCACACTTGACCCACACTAGTTGTTTCCTCCTACTTCAAAGTTTCCTGACACCAGCTTGAAAATGTGAAAAGATTCCTTTGTTAATTTGTCTAAAATGAGTAGGAATTGAACCACAAAGACTTAAGAGGAGACTGCTCTGAGGGGCTTTTACCTTCTTTGCGTTGTTGGGGGAGATTTTGAGTCCGTCACTGCTGACTTCATAGGTGGAGAGCGAGAGGGTCTTCCCTGTGGGTGCCTGCAGAGATACGGTGCCCTGAAAGGCACACAGGGGGATTGACAGACCACCTGATGACCTCTGCGTGGAATAAAATGATAGGAAAGAGCAGAAACAAATAAGAGAATGCCGTTACAAGCTATAGTGAAATCCATCTCATCTGCTCGTCTTGTTATTGACAAGACATTCAAAGCCTACAAGGCCCATTTGCATCTCGCTGGCTTTGTTCAAACTAATTGAGCTTCGATTGTGTTCATGATGTCAGGGGCAGGGAGATGAATGTGTTGACCAACCACTTCCATCCCGAGGTAATGAGGCTTACATGTAAGAGCCCTGTCAACAGCACTCTCCTGCTCAAATGAGATGTCAGGCCAGTCAGATTCACAGCAAAAAAAAGATGGAGGAATGATCTGTAAGCTATTTTGCCCTTATCAGAATTCTTTACTGAACTCATTTGGTCTGAATAATATAATTCCAGTGCATAATGAATCAATCAAACTTCTTCTGCGTTTCATATCAGATTGCCATCTGTTTTCAATTCCTGGGCTCATGCACATCACTCCTGTGTTTCACGTGTCTCAGCCATATTGTTAAATCATTTCAGAGATTAATTCAGCACACAGTGTATCAAAGCGAGCCACTGTCAACGTGACGTGTTGGAGAAGATGCATATTGCTGGCAGGGGGAAGGAGAGGCCTCCTGCCTGTGGCGTAACACTGTGGGGAGATTGTGGCAGGTCTCATTAAGCCTTCTAAATTATTTAGATTAGTTTGATGTAATGATCTGATTGTGACTAAGACACACAATAGAAACAATATGAGGATGTCAATCTCTTGTCCTCCCTGACTCTGTCTGTTTTCTTCTCATTGTCTTTGCATAACTATGAATAAAGGGAGATGCAGGGAAAGGGAGGGAGAGCGTCATGTTGAGCTGAAAACACACTGACAAGTATTTCAAATCATGCTCTGAACCTATCAGTGTGGGATGTACAGTGATGGATGGATGTGTGTGTGTGTGTGTGTGTACTATACTCACACGACTTACTTGCTTTATGTACAGTGTTGCAATTCTGTGAATTATTTTGATTTCCAGTATACACACGAAACCACATCAACATTTCCACTGTGCTTTGCTTTTACAGTGTTGCTCTAGTGGCATGGCTGAATAAATGGTAATGTTTACGAGCTAGAAATATCTCAACAACGTTTAAAATTAACTGCCATGAAATTTTGTCCAGATATTCTTGTTTCCCAGAGGACAAATCTTACTTGGTTACTTTAGTGACCCCCTCTTCATCCAGTACCATCACAAGCATATCACCAATTACCAACAACTGCTGCTCTTTGTGAGCGATACTTCGCCGTAGCTAGCTAACTTTATCACATAAGTTCATGGCTCAGTTAGCTGTGGAGCCAGCTGCTGTATATTTGTCTGGACCAGGACCTCAGATTGCAAGGGTGGTAACACGGACGACAGGGCCAAACTCAACTGGATTTGGCAGCCTGACACGAGAGTGATCATGGCTGAACACCAACTGGGACTGCACACACCCTCTGAGTCCAACTGAGGTTAGTTTGATAACAGGGGATACAGTACAGAGGTGATTTACAGCAGCTCTGACCAAGACTATAACGGAATCGCCTCTTGGCAGTACAAATGGTCTTTATGAGAGAGGATGGCCTTGGGCTAGCTTATTAGCATGCTTACATCAGTAGACATCTCTGCAACACAATACATGCATGTATAACATCAACACAGTCGTTTATTCACACTCTGTTAATTATGTCAGTTCTTTAAAAACAAAAACAAATTCAACCAATATTCTGACCATATCCTACAAATTGCTCCTTTAAACCATCGTAACTGCTTAAAAATATTTTCAGCTCGCTAGATCTAGGATCATAGATTCCAGCCGACCTACTACAGCTGATTTTTTGACATCAAGAAGCATTCACTATCTAGAGAGTGGAAAAACACCCTATGTCGTGTTAAAGATTCAATTCAAAGCACCACTTTGCAATGTCACAGATATTTGTACCTATTCTAACAACTGAATTAAAGTGTTGTTTACATACACTACTTATTTTCATAAAAGCAACAGTGCTGTCAGGTATCTGTTGTCGATACTTCCAGATACAAGGATGTTTGCAGTATATTGATTCTGATTGTGTTTTTTTTTTCTAATCCATTCAAAATCAATAGTTTTTTTTTCTTTCACCGCCTTGTAGCTTTAATTATAAGAACAACAGTTACTTTCAGTTTTGGGTGTGTTCTCTGAAGGGTTAAAATCTGAATGCACATCAGCACTCCGTTTCCCCTCTGGGAGCAGGCTTTGTGAATGTGCCCCTAAGCTCTGTGCTTGCTAACAGAGAGTATAAAGTCACAGGGAGGGTAAAGATGTCTTTAAGCTCTAATTCCACCTCTCCCTGCGGAGGCTGAAGGCCAGCGGGGCTGACAGTAAGGAGGACAGACGC
>CAEMYA010000018.1:11429149-11451229 GCA_903131615.1 Diplodus sargus
ACACATGCAGATTTGTGTTGGTGTGTAGTCCCCTTACTCTGAGGCTAATCCCATTTGGTAACCAAAATTACCATCAACACAGACAACACTGTGTCCGTGCCAGACACAGTCAGCAGGTATGTTTTCAGTGCTCCATTTTGAAACCTTTTTCGGCCTAACTGAGTCAGGACATTTCAGGGAAATGTTAATTAAGTAATGGTTTGAGGGGTGTGTTGTGACCAGAGTGAGGCCAGTTTGGTTAAATCGCATGGAACTGTTTTTTGTATTCGGTCCTGTGTACTGTCAAAGTGGTGGAAAGTGTACTAAACATCTGTCCTCAAGTAAAGGATGCGTTTTCATTTTTTTCCTTTCCCCCATTGTTAAATATATTCTGGTACATGTAAAAGATTCAATATGTAGGAAATAGCCACCTGTTGAATTCGAAGTCAGACCAAAAGGGAGCAGCACATCACCAGAATAACAGCTAACTGCTGCTAACTTAGCTCAGTTAGCCATGCAGTTAGCAGTCATGACTGGGAGCACGGGGTCCAGGGTTATTTTTCACGCCGCTAGCACATGAGCTTTTGGTCGGTACGGGACGGAACTAGCTGGCTAGCATGCTAACCTCAGTAGTTATCTCTGCAAAACAAGACTTCATAATGTCAAATCTCTTATTTCTTTCAATTTTGTTGATAATTGATTCTTAACCACGATTTTTAACCCAAATTCTCACCTATCAAGAGTCAAGTCAACTCCTCTCTCCCACAGGGGCTCCTGAAACTCCTCGTCAGTAGTCCAGCCTTTAATTCTGTGACTTTGTGATGTCACACTATGTCGGTCAGGCATATGTAAACTGACCAATCAGAGCAGGCTACAAAAATGCAGATGAAAGGTTTAGATATGAATTCAAATCATGATTTAAAGGTGGCTGAGTAGAATGCACGGTGTAATGCATACTTAAGGACAAGTAAAATTGCAGACTTGAGAAAATACTGAAAAAGGTCAAACATGACTTAATAACAGTGATTTGAGTAGATGCAATTAGTCAGCTCCACCCCCGTCTGTAATACAGTCAGATGGGAGAAGCCCTCATGAGACAAGAGGGCAAAGGGCACGCTCAAGGCAACGATGTACTTTAAAGAAGGTTGTCCTTGTTTGACTCATCCCAGTAGACACAGTGTTCCAGGAAAACACATCCTTGCTTTTCGTCACCAGAGGCGTTTTTAATGATCGTTTAATGAATGATTAAGCCTTGATTAAAACAGCAGGTTGATGGGGCAACATTTGCAGATGTAACCAACTAGACTAAAACCCCAATTAAACAGTATGACTCTGAGTCTGTGTGTGTGTGTCCGCGTCACTCATCTGTGTGTAAAGCCGACACGCCAGTGTGGAGCTGGCCTTGTCTCGTCCTTCCTGGCGGTGTGCAAGGATTTTTAGGCTGAAGGACTCCTCGGTTTGTTCAGACGGTTCATGGGTGTTCATTCATCCTCACGGTGGTCCATAGATAGGCATAGCGCTGCGAGTGAGGAGCTCTGTTTATCACGGGTGATAGATTTTTGGACCCGTGCCCTTTATGCAAATGCACACATGGTTCTGCGCGATGACAGCCCCTGGTTTATTTATTAAAGCCTCCACCCTTCATGTTCTCAACCAAAGGCCATCAACATACGGCATCTGCAGATGCTCCGCCCTGCTCAGCCTCGTGCAACATGTATCGATGTGCATGCGAAACATGACTGTAAGTGCATCTGACTTCAGGTCTCGCAATTGAATTAGAGTTTGGAGCTAAGTGACTTACAGCCAGTCTAATGACTAGACTCTCTCCAGGGCCATGAGGACACAGAGAGGAACATGAGAGGACAGAGCACAATACTCAGAGGTGCACACACACGCACACACACACACACACACACACACACACACACACAGACACACCAGCTGAGCTCAGCGTCACACATCAAGGTGACCTACTTTGTGTGTGTGTTTGTGCGTGCCACGTGCTATAGTTTGTCCATGTGTGCATGCGATGAGGCACAAGGTGAGGCTGCAGCCCTGCAAAGGTTTTCATAGACGAGTGCATTGGCGAGGCTCGGAGCGAGTGTAATGAAACTGTTGGTAAAATATGAACCTTCTGTCAAAACACATCGCATCATCTATTCATGGTGGAAAGACTGAAGATAAATTTTATATCAAGGTGGTTAGATGAAGAGATGGGAAAGGGAGAGACACAAAATCACTGACAGAGGATGAAAAGTCTGTTTTCAGAATGAATGAAGAATTAAAAGTCCTCGGTGGAGATGTGTGCTGTCAAAACAAAACCACACATCTTATTATTAAATGATAAATTCACCTAAACATTTAAATGTAGTTATTATCCTCTCACCTTCATGTTGATGGAAAGTCCGGTGGCGTTTCAAAGTCCACAAAGCAGTTCTGGGATCTCACAGCAAAACAGCATTGCAGCGAAATCCTGAACAGCGGAAGCAGACGGGGACTTGTTTTAAAACATAAACAAAATCAACTGACAGAAAACATAAAACATGGCATCATCCAGGTCTTCAGAAACATGGAGATCCCAAATTGACACGACAAGATTTAATTTACACCCTACTTACACTGTACCTGCTAAGCTAAAGGCATTAGGCCAAACTCCGTCTGAAGACGATGCACAGCCTTGACAATGCACCGAGAGTGTAAATAATGTCTCTTTTACCCTTTAAAACATTATTTTAAGGCTTGAAAGTCTCCATCAGCTTCAGTTGTTTAGGAGAACGCTGGAACACTGTTTTGCTGTGAAGCTCCAGAAATGTTTTGTGGACTACAAAACTTCACCTGACTTTCCATCGGCATGAGGGTGAGAAGATAATGACTGAATTTTTTTAATTTTTGGATTAACCCTTCCTATAGCTCTGGATATGGCTGCTATAGTTAGCCATAGCTGTATTTCCAGACATGAATCACATGCCAACAGCAGAATCACAAACAGAAGCACTGTAATATCACATTCTACTACACTCTTAGAATTCAAATGGCTAACTAGAACAATGTAGGGTTCTTTTGCTTGTTTTTGGTTTTTAGTAGAACCTTTATAGAGGCTCTACTTTGAGCCATTTTAGGTTTCTCTCATTTCATAATAATAACCCATATAACCACTGAGGTGGTTTTATGGAGTACCACTTTATATTCCAAGGGTTTCTTGAAGAACCCGATGTTTGAATTGACAAAACACTCACACACTTTTTAGTAAGTCAAACATTTATTTAAAAGTCTTTGAGAAAGGATGGAAAGGAAGGGAAGACACGAAGATAAGCCAATGGAAGAGGCTGTGCTAAAATGGAGATGGTTCTTAGTGTAACCCTCATTCTAACCCTTGAACAATCCTTTGTTTAAATTAAAATAGAAAAGTACTTCAGAAGCAAATGTTTCTGGGTAGAACCTCAGCGGTGGAGGAAGATCCCTTTAGGAAAAATAATAAAAATTGTCTGCTGACTGACAGACAT
The DNA here is from genome assembly GCA_903131615.1 of Diplodus sargus. Lineage (NCBI taxonomy): Eukaryota > Metazoa > Chordata > Actinopteri > Spariformes > Sparidae > Diplodus > Diplodus sargus. The sequence continues at coordinate 11,432,632 of CAEMYA010000018.1, forward strand.
CCAGACGTTCCTGCTAGCTGATACATGATGCTCCACCGATGCAAACCTATTTGGAAAACATAATTTTCCGTTCCTCTTAGATTTTCGGGTTCCTTTGTGGAGAGTTATGGAACATTAAATCTGCGAGGCGAGGCCTGTTTTGATGACTGATGGTGTTTGCGTATTAAAGGTGTTTGCTGAAAACCTGACATTTTCATTACAGCGTCTCCTTTCATTGCCCTGCCCTAGTTCAATAAGCATTTAATGGACTCTAGCAAAGCCAAACGAAAATACATCCACACTAATGAAGCGAGAGTTTGATTTGAGAGCAACAGCCATCGTCTAATAAATCATTCATCTGTAATATTGGCTTGGAAATGAAAATGAAACCAGGGGGATAATGCTACAAAGTAAAACCTCATTGAGTCTCTGCTGCGGTTCATCTGGACCATGAAATGGAAGCAGCTAATCAATGATAGATGACTGTAATATGCTGTGTACGTACATTAATATCGTACTGTGTTGTACGTCTACTCCTACTGTATATCTGAATACATGTAAACACACACTGTCATTACTCTGTTGCTTGCTGACCTCTGGTGGTGCTTCCTAAATCCAGCATGGCACACTTTGTAACTTTAAATTGTCGAACTGTTGGAGAAGCCACCCGCCCCACACACACACACACACACACACATCCCATCAAACACTAATCCACCCACACCTGCTGCACGCACACAGGATGTACACACAAAGTCTAAGTGCATCATTATCCTAAGCCACATCAAATATTAATGAAGCAGCACTTGACACAGAGACTCAGAGAGAGAAACAGAATGGAAGATTGTATTTGCATAAAAGAGAGAAGTAGAACTGAATGAAGAAAGGTGGAGGAACGGTTAGTGCCATGAATTCATAATGACTCAGCTCTCAACTCTCCGCTGAGGTGCAGCGGAAATACAAACAACACATTTTAGGGGGTGTTTAATTGCTGTTTTCACAATTAGACTGACTCGGGGATCAAAAATATAACGGATGTAGTTGTGAAGAAGAGGGCATGGTGCTAAAATGTAACATTGAATCAAATGCCTCCTTGAGAGAAAAGAGTCACTTGTGTTCCCTGAAATCACAGAAAATCAAACTGTTAATGGTTGAGTCTCGTCAATGCTCTGCTTTCATCTTAAGATTGTCATCTGATAAACCTGCACATCACCAGGCCAGAACCAAACACTGCTGGGTTATGGTTGGCTGTCAAGAGCGAGGCATGCTTTCTTTGGTGGTGGAGACCATGACAGAGTTAAAAAGGAGAATGAAAATAGGACTTGAACTGATGATGAATGCTTTTATGTGCCTCTGAGTCTGCTGGATGTGAAAGTAAGAAGCTGTTTGAAAATGAAACAGCCTTCACAACTTAACAACTTTAGTCATAAGCCATGGTTTTGGTGCCTGTTTAGATGTTTTCTGCCCTCATGTAGTCAAACGCTGATTAATGAAGCTTGAACAAGCTACACTCCGTCATGTACATGTATTGTATATTGCATTGCACAGTCAGCCTCTTGAATCATTGTTTGTTCAGTTTATTCAGGCATGAAAACAAAGAGAGTTAATTTATTTAGTTTTTTTAGGCTTAAAGAAATCAGTCAATGAAAATCTTTCTACATACCATCTACATAGTGCACTTTTAGGAATAAAACATTTAGTTAGAGCAAACCTGCTACCAGCTAACCTTATTTATTAAGGACACTCTGAGTCATTATGTTTAGCCTATACGCCTACAGCTCCCACTTAATATGCAGTAAGAATTTTATGAAAGTTAACATGTGGAATAAATTGAGTTTTTTTTTAATTTGACCTTGATTCTGAACTAGCATTTGGTTTTCTATTTTTTATTTATTTTTTATTTTTGATGAATTAAACTGATTTAGAAAATATATATCTTTTCTAAAATATAAATATAATGGTATTCTTTGCCCGTTTTGATAGAGACAGTAGAGAAAAAGGCAGTAAATGCAAATAGACAAATCTGGGGCTAGTCAGGTATGTTAAACAACTGAACCACTCGTGTTACAGCATCTGAATTTCCAAGTCAAAACACATTTCAATTTCTAAAATTCAGATAAATGACAACACAGACATACACCCAAATTCTGAATACATAAATAAAAATTCAGAGCATACAATTCTAAATCCTTTGGCCAAGCATTTGGGCGTGAAGAACGATGTGCGCAGGTGTGTGCTTCCAGAAAATGTGCACCTGAGTTCAGGCACCTGCAGGGTTAGCAACTGATGCTGTCTGTGTAAGTGTGTGTGTTCATGTGTGTATAAGCACACACACCTTTGTGGACATCGAAAGCTGTCATGTATATTTCATGAGGCACTGTGTTTGAAGGCACCTACCTTTGAGCATCTTTGCATTATTTCCTGATGTGTTCGATGTATAAAATAAACTCGAATTGCCACCTTGAAGCTGTGAGCCTCCAACAACCAGCCAAGTTCACATCCATCTCTGTTCAGAATCATTTTATGTGTCGTGAAGACTTTGTAGGAATTTAATTGAATGCATTATGTGCATTCTTTGCTAAAATGGAAGTTGGACTCCTAGAGATTGACTACAAGGCTTCAAATGTGTATTCTTTTTTTAAAAGAAGCCACACATTCTGAGCAGTAACACAGCACAGACAAACTCTCAAATAACCACAGTTTCAAGGTGGGCACCCAAGATTAGGCTCACAAATTCAGTATTTTGGCCAAATATGAAATATAGTCACAATCTCCCTTGACTGTGAAGTTGACCTTTGACCTTTTTTTGCTACAAAATGTAATCTCTTCATCTTTTTATCCTATCAAACATCTGTGCTATTTTTTTTTCTTCTATTATTATCAGCATACTAATTCCTGAATGTTGTGAGGTCCGGGGACCTTCACCTTTGTCCCTTGAACACCAAAGTCTAAACAGTTTTTGCCAAATTTGAAGAATTTAAAGTAATTCTTGAGATATCACGTTCACAAGAATTGGATGGACGGACTGCCGGAAACATAATGGTCACAGCTGTTACCTGCGTGGAGGCATTAAAACAGCGGGAGCAGAAAAGGGTGACAAAATGATGCTGAGTGTATGGATTTGTTTCTTTGTGGGTTCATGTGTAAATGTGCCATTCTAAGCCAAGTTTATGGTCAACATATTTTGCCTTCCACTCACAATGTGTGTCCTCTGAGGGCACTTAAAGAAGGTCACATCCTCATCAGTGAAGAAAAACTGCATCCCTCTTGGCGACACTGATTTCAAGACGAGACGAGCGGAGGAATATCCAACAGGAACGGCACCCACGGAAATGATAATCCTGCTCCTGCCTCCCACAAACGCTTTTATGCAAATTCACCTGTGGTGAAGTTATAACAGGTAACACTTCACAAGTAAGGAACAACATCTCGCCGAGTTTTTGAAAGTTTTTCAGAGAGATTTAGTTTGGTGCGGAGTTAAGCCGATTTGCATTGCAAACGCCGGCGCCTCATCGTCGAGCAACTGTCACGCAGCTGCTGGAAATGGAGCTGGAAATGTTTCCGGCACAGAAAAGTGACAAAGACAAACTGATTAACTGAGCTGAGAAACGTAATAGATGCAGATTTATTTATTATGTAACACCACATGTTAGGGCATCTTCTGGAGGAATGATCCTTCCCTCTATTAGAGTTTACGGAGACTTTAAGAGCCTGTGAAGAAGCAGGTTTTAAGTGGCGCCCTATATGGAGTTTGCCTCAGTTAATAAAATGGTGTTTCTGTTCTGTGTGAGAGTGACAGACATGAAAAATGGTTCTATGTGGATCACCCTTTAGGCTATGAATGCTTTTGTATGAAGCAGTGGTCCATGCTATATACTCCAGAGTCCACCAAGGCGAATGAGTCCCTTATAAATCAATAATGTTAAGTCCAACATCAAATTAAAACGCGAAATCTAGAACTTTATTTGTATCCGCATCACATTTTACTCACTGACAGATTTTTTCTTGCATTATTCCCTGAGAAACTAAATAAGAATCCTGAAAAACCATATTTAACAATGTTAGAGAAATGCCTAGATTCACCCTTTTATCCTGATGCTGGAACCACAAGTTAATCGGGTCTCTCTTCTGGGCCGAGAAACATCCTCTATCCAATACTTTCGGAAATCAGTTCGGTAGTTTTTGTGTAATCCTGCTGAGAAACCAACCAACCAACAAAGGGACGAAGGCAAAAACACAACCTCCTTGGCGGAAGTAATGATAAACAAATAATCAATCTGTTCGTTTCAAAAACATGTTTTTGAAGAGGGGGTACAGGGAGCACACAGAAGAATTCCACGCAGAGCCTCAGATTAAACCCGGAACCTGCTTGCTGTGAGGCAAGAGTGCTAACAGGTGAGCCACCGAAGTGTCCTTAAAGGTTCATCTCCTCACAGCTGTCAGATACATTGCAAGCGTATTAGGAATGTTTTTCTGACTATTGTCTCTTTTAAGGTCACGCATAGTTTCTGATTTGTCCAGCAGATGGACCTGTTGCACTGTGGGAAAGCTGGACCGACAGACTGGACTCAGCACGTTCTGGATAATGGATCACTATGCAGGACGCAGGTGTCCACAATATTGCCTGAAGCTGGTGTAAGCTGAACAAACCCAGAGCCAGACGACATCGTGTTTGTCTTCTAAAAAATCTCATCTGCTTTCCTGCAGGTTTTGTATCCCTGCTGGTGTTCGATGGTTACGCTGTCCTGACTGTGCGGCTTCAGGTGGGCCAGGAATCGTCAAGGACTGTGAAGAAATGTGACAAATCAGGCCTCTGTGTTCCCTTTTTACCTTCTCTCTCCGTGACCTCCAAACCTCCATCCACACAGCAGCCTGCGCCACACTAATCAGCATAATGAATTCCTCCAGCATGCCTGCCTTAATGGGATCAATTACTTGCAGGAGAAGAAAAAATAATGAAAAAAAAAGAATCAGGCAAGAAAACAACCAGCCCAGCGTAATTTTACCTGGGAAAATGAAATCTCGAGCATAAGCAGAGAAGCTTACGATTAAAGAAAAAACAAAAACTATAATTTGCTTTCTTTCTTATTAGAGTGAGATACGGCGCTAAGTGGCGGCGGAGAGAGGAGATAAAAGGAGAGCACAATAAGGAGGTGATGTGACGAAACCATCTGTTTCTGTGTGTGTGCAGGCGCTGAGTTTTTGGTTCCGTCTCCCGGCCCGTGTGCATGGTGTGTGTATGTTTCTGCATTAATGAGCAGACTAGAGATTTTCATTAAGGGCCCATTAGTACTTCTTTTTTATTCCCTCCGGTGGCCCCATCTCACTACTGCGACCTCTCATTCATTCCACTGATGCAATAAACATCGCGAGGCAGACAGAGAGTGGCAGCATGCATGCCTCACTGTCACACGAATTAAGTAAGCTGCGACACGTCTGCCACCGCTTTTTGAAAATAAACGGCCTCAGCTGAACTCGGCCATCAAATGAGGCTTCCGGGAACAGACACCGGCTCGAAATGAGGCAGGGAGGCAAAGTGGTGAGAGGTAAATTATGAAATGTGATTTCTCATTAAATAAACATTTGTGCATCAGTCATGTAAAGTTAAAAGCGTCATGTTGCGAGTTTTTCCACAAAAGGATCATATGGAATCAGGCCGTGGTCGGGGTGGGGTGGGGTTGGGTTTCTTGACTGACATCTGTGCACGAGCTTTGGCTATCATTCCAAACGCCGCTGACAAGCATGGCTGGGCAAACTTTAAAAAAAACCAAAAAAAAAAACCTTTCAAGCAGGGCGTGCTATCAAACTCGAGCGCTCTTCAAAAACACTGCGGAAGTGCAGCAACTCCCCAGCAAGTCGACTGGCAGCAGATTTTATCTCGGGGAAGTGTGTTTTCAATCGTGGTCTTTCCAATCCAGCGCTCGTCTCAGTCAGAGTTGAGTTAGAAAAATTTGGCGGGCGTAGAAAATCCTCCCTCTGAACATCACTAAAAATAACAAGCGTGTTTCACCACAGGGGTTTACGGCTTCTAGTGGATGCTGCTGTGCTTTCATTACACAACATTAGAGGGCAGTGGCTTTACATAAAGCACCAAAGCCACTTCCACATCAAGCAGAACCCTTTAAAATCCATCTGAGAGTGGGGTGGGGGAGATCTCAGTAGTTAGTGTTAACAAGTCTCTCTGTGAGGCCTGCTGTGTGTTTCACCTTCATGCTGCCTTGACCCTATTTGCTGCATAATTTCCACTGCTCATCATTTCCTCCTTCTCCGCTCAAACTTTGAGAAAGAAGGAAAATACAAATAGCAGCAGTCCCCCTGGTGCTTCCAGAGTGAAAAAGGAAAAATGGACAATTTGTTGGAGTCTGTGCTGACTGTTCAAAGTCAAATAGAGTAAAACATTTCCTGTCAGAGAATTTAGGACAGAGGGGGGGCGAAGACGGGAGAGGGGGAGGAAACGGAGTGTGTAAACCTAAATAGAGGTGCAGGAATGTCAGCGGTGGTCGACAGATCCTGTTGCCGTGTAAAGACAAATATTGCTTGAAACAGTACGATGTCCGCTCACGGAGAAGTGAGCACCTCACGCAAGGTGACCACGTGAGCCGATGCCGTCGCTCACAAGGACGTTTGTCACAAAGTACGGCAGTCGCTCATGCCGCTAAAAGGCCACAGAATTAATTCAAAGAACCCCAGTGTCCTGGGAATCCGTCTAGACATGCCTTACGTTATGATCAGAGGCTGCTTTCAGTCAAATCCGTCTTCAGTATCAGGATTAGGATGATTCCCACTGCTGCATCTGCATTGTTGTGCGCCCACATTATGCCGTGCCCAGATCCTGCAGAAACATGCGGCGTGATGACAGCACAAATGCGAAAGGTACAAAAGAATAGAATCTGTGTTGAAATCAATCCATTGCTTCCATAAACGGAACATCCTGTGCATGTTGTGTGAAGTGCCGGCTTAAACCAAACATCTTTTCAGTTCTGCAGCTCAATAGATTTTTCACACTTTTCGGTTTATTCTAAAATCATTGATACTTGAAAAGGCAAGAACTGTAATGTAGCCTATAAGCTGTTCTGTTTAAACCAGTTTTTGTTTGTCAGCTTTCTTTTATCCCCTCAGAGGGAAGGTAGAAAAAAAAGAGGTTTCTTTCAAGGAAAAGTAATCACCAGAGAGCATCACTGAATTGGAAAGGTGGGAATTTATAATGAGTCAGGAGGCCACATTAGCCCTCTAACAATGCTCATGTATACAGTAACTGCAAAGTTAGGTTCCACTTTATATTAGCGCCATTTTACAGATATAATACGCTATAACACTCCTGCATTCAATTGAATATTTTGTTTTGTCGTGTGCCTAGATCATCCCAAATGTTTCCAATGATGATCAAACCCAGAGAAACAACAAGTTCAAGCTCAAGTAAGGGTGCATTTCATTTGGCCACTTTTCGTTAGGACCTCTGGGATTGAGTCAGAGAGTGAAGAAGGAAGTTGGAGTCGTAACATCGTCTTGTTCGTGAACGTTTGTGCCTGAGTCACTGAGCAATGATTGTTGTGTAATGGTGTGTTCGCCACAGTGAAGCAAACTTTCCCTCACGTCGATGTCACAAGTTTGATTTCACACTTTCACGAGAGTGTTTCTAATCCCCAGATTACCTGACTGCACATGAGCTGTAAACTAGGATATGTCTGTGAATTCAGGTCAACCTTGCACTGCAATTGCACTCACCAAAGAATGTGACCCCCCCAAAATGTTATGTCCATGAAGTAAGGTACGTTTCTGCTCCAAGTGGCCGTCAACATTACAGAACCTGAACACCCGAAGATGGAGGTCACCTTCCAGGGATCGCCACTGCAGTCAGGTTGATAAACTGGTGTGAATATACATCCGCTTTTTAATCCCAAAACTTAAAAAAATAATCTCTCAATTCAATTCAAAAATCTTTATTTGTCAGATTATTTGTCAGTGTTACGACCAGGGCCTAGGCGAAACTCCAGTGCAACAAGAGTGTGAGACTCCCCCACCCCTCCAAGCACCTGCAGTAATAGTGTTTTTTTAAATGGTTTTATCAACAAAAATAGTTTGTAAAAAATCACACCTGCTGGCAGTCTGGAACAATGGAGGAGAGCCTTAAGGAACTGGAAAAGGAGCCAGCCTTTAAAACCTTGTCTAGGAACCAATCAGCTCCCAGGGACAACCTACAATCACTGACACACCTGCAACCAATCTCACACACACTCATTCACTCACTCAGGTAAAGAGAGATAATAAAAACAGACAAACATTTGACCTCTAGGGTCGTTACAGTCTGAAACAAACAAAATAAGACATTTACAGTATTTAGATGAGGTGCAAAATAGCATTGAGGATGGTTGGGTTGTGCATTAAGAGGCAGCAGCAGCAAGTTAGTACATAAATGCAAATGTGAAAAATGCAAGACCTCTAAGCTCTCCTCCCATCAGTAATTGTCTTCGGATCAAAGCAGAATCTGATGTGGCTCTGAGTGTTTATTCCTCCAGTCGGCCTGGCTCTGCACACAACTCTCCAGTTGAGCAGTGACTCAGCTGGAGAGTCTTTTTCTTTTCACTCTTGGAGTCAATTATTTCTGTGTTCCCTTTTCTCCACTGTTTGTAGAGCAGACACTGAGAGAGTCACTTAAGACAAAACACACACACACACACACACACACACACACACACACCAACCTTTATCATGTAATTTGTGTGCTAAGACAAATTGTGCAGTAGTAGGACAGAGTCTAGATGGTTTATCAGCCTTTGAGAGCCAAGCTCAAAGCTGCAAGGGGGCAAGAGACAAAAACACATGAGAGAGAAAGCATGTGAGGTGGCCATGACAGATGACAGCTATCAGCTATGTTCTGGCTCAAGATCAGACCAGCGTACAAATACATGAGCACAACATCACACAAGAAGACCCCCCCCCCCAACACACACACACACACACACACTAAGGGATAGGCTAACAAAAAAAATATGGACATGTCAAATAATGCATTTTGTTTTCAAAGTGTCCTTTGGGACCTTCGTGTAAAAGCATAATTACAAAGAAAGAGGCACTTATAAGATTAACTAAAGTTTTGTTTTTGGGCAAGCCAATTTTCAGTGGAGTGCTAGGGACACTCTTACCCTAGCATCAAAATTGCTATTTTTAAAACACTAAAAAGGCTCGACACTACATGAAACTTTGCTCGTAGTATCACCAGGGTCTCTACACATGAACACGAGCATTGCAAACATTGTTTGTGTACACAGAGTTTACTAAAAAGAGAGTTTTTGCAAGACCCACGTCAGCTGCTGCATCTCCGGCGCACCGTCTTCATGGCAGATGAAAAGTGTCGATCCCAGAGTGCGACCTAACAGGCAGGAGAGTAATGGTGGACCTCCTACCTGTTTGGTCACACCCGGGAAATTAGCTTGCCCAAAAATGAAACTACGGTAAAGTGCCTCTTTTGTCGTAATTATGCATTTACACGAAGGTTTGACTCATATACATTCTCAAATAAAGCCTTGGTTGCTTTTTGGCGAGAGTTTCACTTTAAGAGCGAGACAGCTGTTCAAAAGGTCTCAGGCACCACCACAAGTATGGCAGGGCCAGAGCCAGGGCAAGTTCTTCACAGTCTTGTCCCTGGTACAGTGTGGAACCCAAAGACCAGAGAACAACACATGCTGTACTGGAGAGAGAAAAAACAAGTAGACCTCAGCTGAGGACAAATTATCACTCTCAGTCTGAGATCAAAGAAATCAACTTGACCCGATTGGCCTTCAGCTGTGCGTAGCATGTGATAGTCTTCAGAGGGAAGGAGGATTGTGTGTGCGTAACTGTGGATGTGTGTGTGTGTCTGTGTGAGAGTGAGAAACAGACTGAACAGGGACACACACTGTCAACGACATGAAGCACCTGCTCAACCAATATCATTAAACGACAGAGTGGCAATTTCAGAGCTGCACTTTTGGACCAGTTGTAAATATACTGTGACATCCAACATTGGTTTATGGACTACCGTTTTGACTCCTCGATTCTGGCATTACAGCCATCGCCATCTTGGGTTTTTTGGGAGCCAGAATTGACCCTATTTGGATGAGCAGGGGAGCACACCATCATGATTGATGGTGGTGACTTACCAATTACAGTTGCCTATTATACTGTAAATAAAAATGTACATGCTGTATTGAAGAAGACCTCAAACTAGTGGTTGAGACCATAAACTCATTGGGGAACTGTTTTACAGTTTCACTTACAAATCAAGTGAGAAGCAATGTGATTTTCTCGGAATCTTTCGTTTGATCTGACTTCTTTTTGGTGGCCATTACAAATGCAGATTTATTGCACTTGGCTTCACTTTTCAGAAAACAAAAGCTCTGTCCATATTTCATAGAATCAATGTTTTGGACCCGAAATGCCAGACCCACCTGCGCCACCTATTAGTAACAACTTATCCTGTGCTCATTTGTGAGTAAGTCATAAGCCAGGGGAAATATCTCTTATCTAAATAAGATACAAAGAAAAACTGTTGTAGCCACTATGTATCAAATGATTATATGATTATGGTATCTTTTGAATTATTCTGATGGGTTACATTTTCAGCGGTGGAAAAATGTAACAATCATGCTAAACATTGGTGCAATATACTGAATGTTGCTTTCAGGCAATTTCTCAGTAATTCGGGTCGGATCTGAAGGGGAGCGACATTGTACTGCTGTATGATAGAGCATCTTTTGGTATGCTGCCACTGGGGGGGCACCAAAGCTGAACATTTTGAAATTCTACATAAAGTGGGCTTGGCTTTTTCACTGAAAACAGCTGCTGTTAATCAGCCTGATGAAAATATTTGGGATGAACCAAGAGACTAATCGCTGTGGACCTAAAAAAGTAAACGAAAGATGTTAAATGTTGTGCGGCTCACATCACTATCTATCTGTGTGTTCATTACTACAGGTTCACGGTTCATGTAAAAACATTCTTTACGGCAAATGGTAATATTTTGGCTAGGTGGATACGCATGACATGACAACACTTTGGCACCTGAATGAATTCATGAACTGACCTGATAAGATAATGGGAGAGTGCAAAGGGGAGGACCGCTGGATTGGCCGATTGGATGTTTGTCCCACAGCACAATGAGCATGATAACAGAAAAAGCTTTTTTACTTCAAGTAGAATTACAGATATTTTAATTATCTGATGTGAGAGGTTCAGGCTTTCTACTGTAAGTCGCCTGTCATTCCTTTCCACATCAGCGGATTCCTACACGCAGCAACTCATGATGGCAAAGCAAATGCAGGCAAGTGAAAAGGATAGTAACTGGTGAAAGGAAATATCTCTTCAATTGTGATTTGTTCATGACAACCACTTAACTGATCATCATAAAAGGAATGACGCAGGTGAACACACGGAACGCTGAAGCAAAGAGAGAAAAGTAATGAGATGTATCCCACTTGTGCATTTCAAGCGAAATTGGAAAAACCTTGAAAATGTCATCATAAAAACAATCTTGGCTCAAATAATGTGCCTCTGAGCAGAATGGTTTATATTCAGATATACAGTATGTAAGTGCATGTGTGTTTGTGGAAATGCTTTATGTACAATGTAGGGACATAAGCCACAGAGTCACAATACGGGGACACACCTCCCATGTGGGGACAAAAAGCTTGTCTCCATAAGATAAACCATTAAATATAGTCATTTAAGCTTGTTTTATAGTTATGGTAATGCCTCTGATTAGATATATAGTGATTATGGTTAAGGTTGTCTAAATATTCAGAAAAATTAAAGTAAATCAATGCGGTCCTCTCAAAGGACAAAAACATACGTGCAAGTGTATACAAAAATAACTTTTAATCATGCAGATTGTGACTGCTTCCCATGTGTACAATTAGCTCATGTTTTATCAGAAACATGAGTTTTATCTGTTTTATACTGAGTCACATGAATAGTGACTATAAAGAGCAGCAATACCAGAATTCTGTTTTTAGACACACTGAAAATATTATTTTGGACCATCCGGTTAATCATAGATAACAAAAGCAATAAAAAAACTCCAAAAAAGGGACTGTCTGTGTCAGCCTGGAAATATTGGCTAAGCCGGCAGTTTTAACCATTTTCTTCTCCTTATCTCTCTGTCCGTCTATTCTGTTCCTCTTCGTGCCACCTCATGACCGGCACAAACCTCCGTCTGAAAGCCCCTCTCTCTGAGTGACAGCACTGAGCTTATTAATGTGTGTGCAGCATATCCGAGGCCTTGCCTGTGTGGGTGTGTTTGTGGGGCTCTGTACTTTAGTGCAGGACTGTGAGTTTGTGTATGTGTGTGTTTATGTGCACTGACAGCAGACTTTGAGCAGAACTGGACAGCCCGTCTGTTGCTGATAGGAGAGTCACTCCCCTGACAGTTCATGAAGGGGGGGGGGGGGTCGCTGATAGAACAACCTCTCTGAGTGACCTTGATACAGCCAAAGTACCTTCAACTGTCTGACAATTATACATCAGCTGAATTTACTGTTAAAAAAGAAATATGTTTCAAACTTGCCATTCTGTGTGATTCACCAGCATATGTGGAACACATGCGTGACTACTTATTAGTCACAGTGTTTTGCTTCCATGCAATGCCACGTCTCTGGAACACATTATTCATGTCTCTCGGAAGGTGGTTGTCAACAGTTCCTGTTAATTGACAAAAAAACCCACAATGTTGTCATTCAAAACTCATAATGAGTGTGATGACAGAAGCAAGTGTGGAAATGTACTCTTTAGAAATGCCTACCCGCCAAGGTGCAATTAAAACCACATCTTTCAAGTTAGATTGGCACAATTTCTGTATCTGGTCGTACTGACGCAACATGCATGTTACTACTTGATGCACATGCAATCTGTGAAATGCTGTTTGGTGCTGGTTGGTTTCAAGAGTAAAACAGAGTGCATGTGAGTCCGTGTCTCTGTTGGGCACACATGCAGCTATTTTTGTTTAATACCTGTGTCACCCCGGGCACAGCGCAATTAAAATCCAATACTCTCCAGGAGTCCATAACACGCTGCGTTTACTGACAGCGAACAGAGCTCAAATGGCCAACAGAGAAAGGGGCTAGGGGTTTTATTTGAAGAGCAAAGCAACAAAATGATGGAAATTATGATCACAGAGGTTGCACTGCCGGCAAATGTGAACATCCTTTAGATGCAATGACAGGCAGCCGCTGCGAAAACTGCTGTCAGTTCAGCTTCACAGATATTCCAAAAAAAAATACACACACGCACAGGCGCAAATCCCTCGGAGGGGAATCAAGCTGTTCATTATCAGAAGCGATGAAACATAGACGGCAAGATGGGGGCGACACTCAAAATGGCTTGTTTAAGCATGTTTTGAGAGGATAATTGTTAATGGAGCTTTAATGAGCGCATATGTAGAGACGAAGTCAAAGGGCCACGTGATCGGATGTAGGTGTATTCAAAAACAGTTTAGAAGTTTCCCAACCGGAGCGCATGTGTGTGTGTCATCGAAAAACGGCTCTTTGATCGATTTGCTTTGAACACGAGCATATGGTAAAATGCCCTGTGTCTAAATATAAAAACGCACATAAGATATCGCAGCCTAACATAAATAGCATGAATGCGATCAGCCGCTGATAACAATGACGTCAAGCTCTCATCCTCAGACTCCCCTGCTCCCACTGAAATTGGGTCATTTATTCTCCGCAGTGACATACTCTGTTGGCTTTCTTCTCACTTTCATGCTAACTTTCACTTTCAGACCCAACATCCTCGTGTGTTTGCGGAGCTAATTGTGCTCTCAGGGGCGACCCCCTGATGAACTTTGGTGTTCAACATTGAGGAGGGCACGAGCAAAAGGGCCACATTTAACCAAACAGCGACAAAACTGAGTAAATGGATCCAAGTAAAAGGTTTTTTTTATTGGGCGGGATAGTGAGCCGTGTCACTGTAAAACTGTATGTAGGCTAATGAACACCAAGTGGTTTAGAGTGCCAGAGATCTCAGAGCAAGCAGGGTTTTACATTTTACGGTGCTGGTGATGACCTTTATCTCTCTCCATGGCAATTATGTTGGATCAACCCTATACGTGGTGCACTAGCCGCTCACGTGATTTACATACATGAGGACAGTCGTGCACAGCAGCAAGGGGAACCCTTCAGCATTTGCATGTCAAAAGAGCGCATGCACAGGTGTCTGTAGGTGAAACAAGGCTGAATTTAAACACCGTTTGAGAAGCATTTCAATGACTGCTCTGGTGCAAATTGGCTGCTGCAGCAAATACACACATTGGAACCACAGTCACTTGCAGCCTAGATGTCGGGGAAACTCCTAAATGCGACATTACCATAAGTGTGCTGTGAAATTCCACCCTCACTCTAGCATAAAGGTTGCATTTGCACTACTAAGAGCGACCTATATTAATGACTTAATGTTTTGCATAATATATGTTGCCTTTTAGGTTGATTCAGTTCGGGATGTAAAGCTGTGCCGCATGTGAAGCTAGTTAGTTTTGTTTAATGTATTTCACAATTTATTCAAACACGCTGATCTTGCTTTAGTGTCAGGATGAGGGCGTGCAGCAGAACTGACAGTCAAATATGGGCTTTAATCAGGGTTTAAAATTGTTTAAAGTGTGAGTGGTTCCAAGAGAAGGGTAAATGGACCTCTAGGGGACCAAAATGAAACGTACATTTCTGATTTTGAGTCTAATCCCCAGCTTGTCAAATAATGACGCTTCAGGTATTCCATCTAGTCGAATACCAATGATTTGGGATTGTAGGTCGGGTCAGCCGACAACCAAGAGCATCAGCGTGTGATAAGTTGGGTACAAATTGGACCTTTAAGACTATCTCACATTGCCTAGACCAGGGCTGTTGTGACATGGGGATATTGACGATAGCCGTGATTTTTAAAAATGGAATATGACCATCAACCCTGATGTGACAATGTCGTGTCATGTAGTGAGTCATTTCTGTTTCTTTCTGTTCTTGTTCGGTCATCATGGGTGGTGGTTATTCATCATAACCCTGGTTAACGCCATCACATAGTGATCATCACATCATGGTCACAGGCTCTGTCTTTGCCTCCCTATACACTCCCTACATTTTGTGGGTTTTTCCACTTCCAAAAATGGGGCAAAACACAAAATGAACAAAGTCAACAATAAATATGCAAAGTATTCACACACAATGAGGTCATTACGTTTAATTATTACGGCCAAGATACGCCAGCCCTGGTAAAAGCCCTAAACAGCATGCCTTTTAACTACTTAACAAATCATTTCATATTCTAAATGCAAATTATTACAGGGAGAATTCCACTTGACTACTATCAGCTCGCTACAGTGCGTCCCTGCAACATGACTGCAACAAGGAATGTTTCCTGTGCGCATCCAAGAGCTTTTGGATGAGCTGCTGACAGCCATATGAGTGGCTACAGTGAAATATACTACACATCACTTCATCACACTCTACACCTGAATCTGCGCCCCGGAGCTATTTAGGCGCCTCTGACAGCAAGTGCCGCTGACAGGGTCACTTCTAAACGCCGCCCTGACGGAGGAGGCAACGACTCCCCGGTACGGGGAACTTCAGAGAGCTTCTTCACCGCCTCACTGGATGTCATAGGCTGTATGAATATGGGATCCCCCCAGCACCCCCCCCTCCGCGGAGCGCACACTTGACCAATTGCGCCGCGCAAGAGTCTGATGGCTCATTTGAATTCTGCGATCCTCTGTGGGTAGATGTGGTACAGTAGAGTGGGGAGTTGTAGTGGAGGTTCTGTGTGCGTGTGAGTGTGTGTGTGTGCGTGCGTGCGTGCATGTTTGTGTGAATCCTGGAATAGAAATCCAGAGGGAAGAAGGAGAAGGAGAAGAAAAAGAAGAAGAAGAAGAAGAAGAGGAAGAAGAAGAGAGGCGGGATCGGTGTGTGCCTTGTTGAAAAAACCCAGGCTGTGAGAGATCGATCAGCACTTCGCGCTCCCTTTGTGGATTTGATGGATGTCTGATCAGTGGATGTGATGCCCATATATATCATCGACCGAAAATTTCCCGACACATCTGGTAAGTCGCTCACGCACCCCGAGCGCTTCTTATAACGCGGTGCCATCTCTGTCGCTCTGCGTGTGAGTGTGTGTGTGTGTGTGTGCGCGCGTAAGGGCCATTATTTTTGCGTGCGCGCGTGCCGGCTCAGTGACACGGGGCAGCGTGCACCAGTTGATCATGCCAGCACCCCCACTGGAATTCCCGACGTGCAACAGGAGACGAGGAGCTGGCACGCATCTAACTGCGTCTCGCTCGATGTGTGTGTGTGTGTGTGTGTGTGTGTGTGTGTGTGCTGCAGCTGAATATTTTTATCACTGGAGTTTTGACACCTATTTGCATTCGGTCATATCAGAAAACACATTTTCATCCACAGCGTCGTGTTATTCCAGCGAAGTATCCCAAGCCTATGTGGTGGACTGGGTCCACCGTCTTTCAGCTGTGTGACACTGTTAAGTTGCAATGTTCCTTTAAAAGTTATATTTCCCATTCCATTCATACTGCTATCAAAAAACCATTAGAAAAGCAATTTAAGAGGTGGACTTCATTTCAGCTAGATCACAGCACCTTTGGGCATCAACTCTCCTCCCCGGAAAATGATTTTAAAGTGATTTTAGTCTTCTGTGTGCGGCTATAGGCCCACGCTGGATACCACATCCCAGAGATGGTGTTATTTTAAGTTAAAGTAGGCCACATTCCTGTACTTATTCAAACTCAATTAGGTGCATGGCATGTTCATGGCTCACGTTCGTGTTGGTTGTAAAAAAAAAAAAAGAGAGAGAGAGAAACTGACTCTGTGCAAGTGGGCTAGTGTTGACTTGTGTGTGTGTGTGTGTGTGTGCGCGCGTGTGTGTGTGCAGACACATGGGTGTTTTCAGGTGTCTCGGTGAATGATGGGTTTAATTTTGAAGGGGTTTGTGAGGTCCCACAAGACATGGGAACTTTTTTATGTATTAGATATATCACAGCAGACAGACGGAGAACAGAGAAAAAGGAGAAAAAGAGTTTTGACTTTTGGTGTTGATTGTCTTAATAATTCAGACACTGCAGCACATGTTCAAGGAAAAACAGCAGAGCCACATTGTGGAAAGTTGAAAAAGCAGTGACTGTGTCCTGCAACAGGAGCAGTAACAAATGACAGCTTGTTGTAAGTATCTCACAGACATATTGGACGTATCCTTATAGGGTGAACAGGAAGTGTTGTGTCAAATGCCCGTAAAAGTAAAGATAGTGTGTTAAAACATTACTGAGTATAAGTGAAATTTGGCCATATGAATAGTACTCGAGTAAAAGTCTTAAAGTATCTGATGGTAAATTAACTTAAGTATGAAATGTAAGGGATTAGAGTTAAGTGATTGTCAATGAACATACAGTATTGTATATTGTATTTACACTGCATGCTGTGGGTCAGAATCAGTTTTCTTTATATCTGATGGCTGATAGAACAGATGCATTTCAAAACATGCTACTTTGGCTCTGCTGCAGCAATCGGCGAAGTAACTAGTAACTTAAGTTATCAACTAAACATAGTTGAGTAAAAAGCACAAAACGTGTTTTCCCTTAAAATAAAGTGGAGTTGAAGTAGCAGAACATGAAAAAACTCAAGTACCTCAAAATTGTACTTGAGTAAATGTACTTAGTTACAATCTGTCACTGTTTACAGGTGTTGGGGAGTACAAGTGCATATGTTAAAAAAAATAAAAAAAATAGTATAAAGTCTTTTGTGGCTCCGAGCTACATGTAATTGCCTCTACTGTTGTCGCTCAGTGGTCAAGTTACATTGTGGGTAATGTAGGCGCCAATCTTTTGAAAATAGGTGGAATAGAAAAGAAAGTGAGGTCTCTGGTTCTGCTGTATTGATTTTGTTTTCAAACTATCCATAACGAGTCCAACAGTGTTGTAGGAGTGCAATGCAACCCACAATGCAACTCTGCGACTGGGTTGACATCACTGGAGGCAGTTTACCAGATTAAAATGCAGCTTCATCGGGAGCCACAAAAGGCTTTTTACTACTTTTATACACATACAGTGTGCATTCGTACCACCCAACACCTGTAAACACACTTCAATGTGTAAAATTGGTGGAGTTACCCTTTAAAGGCATCCATCTACACACGCACATGCTGTTGCATTGACCCAGAAGCAGTGCTGATAAATTTAAATGAGATTTATCTGACTTTAAGCACGTACAGTTCCTCCGTCACGTCACTGAAACACAATGTAAGCATTACCACTGAGTGATAGTGCACGAGAGGAACATACAGTAAGTGGTCCTTAAGGATCATACCCAACATGCCTCAGCACACCGAGAGGGAGGAACTTCAACATAATTTAGGACCTCTCGGTGTCCCACTCAGCTTTTTTACGGCTTCCTTTCTCTCCCCCCCCATTCTTTTTCGCACATTCCTTCACTCTGTCTTTATGTCCCCTTTCCTTCAAAATAAATTTTGCAGGCGTCTCATTTCTCGGTGCGCAACGTGCCAAGATTAGAGCGAGCGAATATAACGTACAGCCCCTCTGACGCTGACATGCAGGCATGATTTTAATAGAGCTGTGGGACTGCTGTCAAGGTGACGTGTTTGT
>CAEMYA010000018.1:11451259-11461437 GCA_903131615.1 Diplodus sargus
AGGATAAAAAGTAAAGAAAAGTCTCTGCCCTCTCTTGCAGCCCGGAGAGGAAGTTGTGATTAACATATCAACTTGTGTCAGGATCCTGCCGTCTCATCGCCTCTTTTTCAGGCCCGCAGACGCTCATTTTTCCTTTCCATATTTTGTTGTTGCCTTTACACCCGCTGCAGAATAACATCTTTCGAACGTGAAGGTATCCATTACCACCCCCTAGGTTGTAAATCTCATGACCTATAGTGAGGTCATGCCTGCTTGTAGCACTGCTGCGGAGCTGAGGGAGCAGCTTGTTGCGAGCTGTGGTCGTTGTATACAGTAATGGCCAATTACCAGGCCGGATAATGACTGTAACCAGGGGAGTTTACTGTACGCAGGCTTATTGTTTAGTCATGAAGGAGAATGATAGGGGATTTGACATTCAGCAGGACTGTGGTTATGTGAAGGAGTGATGAATTCAAATGTGTGTGTTTGTACAGTAGGAGATGCTGTGTGTGCATGTGTGTGTGAGTGTGGCAGTCGACTTATTTAAAAGCAGCAAGAGACTTTGAGCTCTCATCTCAGCCTGCGCACAGAGAGAGACCCACCCATCTGCACAGGCGCTTCATGACACGAGCTTGTAAAAGTGTGTGTGAGAGCGTGGCCGTGGAGGAGCATGCGTCTGAAAGAGATTGCACGAGTGAGTGTGTGTGTGTGTGTGTGTGCGTGCATGGCGTCGGTAAGGGTTTAAGGATTAATTGCCTTCAGAGATAGACTTAACTGCTTGTTACATGAACTTTGTGTAAAGTTCTCACTTGGCCCCAGAGACCCAAACAACAGTGTGCAGTGAGGAGCGGAGGGAGAGGTCCCACTTGTTTTCCGTTCTTCAGAAGTTCGTGTTGCTTGTTTTTTTTTTTTGGTTTTTGTTTGTTTTTGTCTGGAGTGTACTGCCACCAGAGGGTAAGAACTTCCATTGTTCTCACCTTTCGCTCCAAGACTGGTTTTAAAAAAAATACTGTTTGTCTTATTTTTTCCTCATTTGTTTTCATATCACTGCCGTGTATTTTTTTTTGTATCTCCCTTTCATTGGCTGAGGTTCCTTTCTTCAGCCTGTGCCTGAAAAAATGAATGTTCGCTTCATTGATGTCAAAATTAATATTTTTCAATTGAAGCTGCTGTGTTCTCTTTCAAAGATTATTTGATTAATGCTGATGTGATGAAATGCACACACAGATTCTACAGTTCTTTAGTAGGTCATGATCCTACAGTTGGATGTTTGAGCTTCCCTGTGTGTGACGCATCATTGTAAAATTTAAAATTACAATTATAAAATTTGTCTGTGCTCACTGAAAATCTGATTTTAAGAGGGGGGTCTATGAGCATCATTTGTTACATCACAAATAGTTTTGGAAGCCAGTCCCGGTCCAGCAGAGTGCTGAAGTCAGGCCAATGGGGAGAGACAAACACATTTTTTATCCCGTTTTGAGTGTAGCCATGAATCAAACATATGATGTTTTGCAATTTAAAAGGAATTTAAGTCAAGGAGGTCACAGTTTGTCATAATTAAACCAAATCAATCAATCACCACTACAATCTAGTTTCGTGTTTATGTATATGTACATGTTTATATATATATATATATACAGTTACAGCTCTACAATGTTCAAGTGATGGTTTTGGTGAGCGTTCAACTAGACAACATCACTAATGCAACTGCTGACTGTGTAGTCTTATATTTCATTGGTTTTATGACAAACTCTGACGTTCTTCACTTGGAAAATTATCTTTTGAATTGACAAACGTGTGAGACATCTTGTGTCCAGCTGTTCAATGTATTTTAATGTCAGAATGATCAAAGATAACCATGATAGACACACATTAGGGATTTTATTTTTCCAGTTAAGCCGTTAATTAATCCACTAATTGATAAATCCATTAAAAAAAATAATATAAAAATGTCTACCACAGTTTCTCAGAGCCAAAGGGGACATTTTAAAGTTTCTTGTGTTGTGACTAACAGTCCAAAATTGACTGCTTAATAAATAAATAAATCATGATTAATTGATGACCAGAATTATCGCCGGTCGATCAGTTGACTAATCGCCTCAGCTCTTCTCCTGCCGTCTCCCCTCAGGTGAGTTGATACAGACGGCAGCAGAAGGAGGAGACCCGAGAATGACGGAGACCAACCCCCCCAAATCGGCGAAGAAGCCTCGCTGGACCTCCCTGGAGATCGGCCTCATTACCATCGTCTCCTTGCTCTTCATCGTCATCGTTGCCCTTGTCATCCTCTTCGCCACGCAGAAGACTGGTGAGTGCTGAAAAAAAAAGTACAGAGAAGTGGTTAGAAAAAGTGAGAAACATCTGAAAATCTGAGAGGCTCCAAGAAAAAAAAGAAGAACGTTTCTTGAGATCTTTGTCAGACAGTGGCAGAAAAACCAGAGTGATCAAAAGAAGTGCGTCATGTAATTAAAATCTATTTTCGGGAGCCATTCAGCATGGAGGACTTTTCTTTTGTTGTTCCTGTCACCACAATATGAATTAAACCCTTCAAAGCTTCTCCAATTTCACCTGTTTTAAAATGTGCGCATGCACTGACCAACACTTCCAGCTGAGTTCATGGTTAGTGGTAACCCCGCTGAGGAAGTGGATTGTGTTCAGGTGAACAGAAGACACTCGAGCTGTGTGCTTTTAACGCTGAGTGCCAAAGTACAACCACTGAGCCAGAAAGAAGAATGCAGTGTGCAAAGGTCCTCTTTAGAGTTTCTTATACGACGCTGCGTGTGCCTCAGAACATGGTGCAATTTAGCTTTTTCTGTGTAAACGATGAGGAATTGTGTGCCACATATCTCGCTGCAGATGTCATCAATTCGCATTATGAGATATGGATCATTTAAAAGGAACATGGTGAAATCAAATGGGAACCCACGCCCCTGCTTTCCTCACCATGGGAAACCAATCGAACCCGCTACAGATCAATGTCACAATATAAGCATCTCGTATTTTTTATTATCTTTTTTTTCTTAAAATAACAATCATTAATCTCCTGACAATTGCTTTGCTTGCTTTTTGGACTTGGATATCAAATGATAAAACTTGTACAAACACAAAGTCTCCGTGATGGGGACGTTTATAAATCACTTATAAGTCCCAGGAGGGTGGATCACTGGGATGCAGCACAGGGAAAGTTATCTATTAGTATGATATTAACATGCATGTTCAGCAGCTTATATTTGCTTTACATGTAAATGATTGATAATGGATAACTGTGAAGTTCAGCAGGTCAAGAACAGAAAAACAATCCGATTAAAGGTGCACTATGTAGTTTAGGGGAAAAAAAATTCAATCAGAAGAGATAAAACTTCACTGACTTTCAAATGCCTAAACAAACTAAAAAAAAAACAAACTCTCTTTGTTTCCATGACTGAATAAACTGAATAAACAAACTGACCTTAAAGGACAACACGATCTCATACTGTTTTACTGTTTATACGTGGCGGACCCTGCCACCTTTTTAGCTTTAAACAGTGTTCTGGGGACCTTATTTTCCTCTGAGAACAGCTTGTTCAGTCAGCAATGGAGAAAAAAAAATATTTCTGAGTTTTTAGTATGACCTCATTAATATTGTAAATATTAAAATGCAGAGTTTGAATTTCTTCACCAAAACAGCATAGTGCCCCTTTAAATGGAAAGATCACGACAACTGGGTGTGGGTGAGCGCGTGTGTGAGGCTGCTATTATTATCTCCTGTGGTCCTGTGATTGATAAATGTGTAAACCGCCATGTCAGGAAATAGAGAAAGCTGAATGACTACGTCTACGTTTGTACCAGTGTGTGCACTCTCCTGTGTGCACATCATGTGCATAATGCATGAGGCAGGATATAAGGTCATATGACAGTTGTGTGTGTGTGTGTGTGTGTGTGTGTGCGCGTGTGTGCGTCAGAACATGTCAGATTGTGTTTTATTACCAGTTCTGCACCTAAATCATTCCCGACAGAGCGAGAGAAACACTTCTGAGCAGTCATATGAGTGTAAAGAATGAGCTGTAGAAAGAGGAAGCAGAGAATGAGTGTTGGACATGAAATGACTGATGACTGCAAAAATACCACTGAGTGACGATTTGTTTTTGCATTTTCCTACAGATGAAATCTGCACCACAGCCGACTGCACGCAGTCAGGTAAGTGCTGTGTGTTCGTGCCGTTTCTTTATTGTCTCCATCTAAAGGCTTTGATTTTTCACAGAGGTGGACAGAATGGGGAAAAAAATCGAGACTGCTGCGGGAGCCCGGGGATTTCAGACGTACTTAGAGGAGAATGGCCTCTTCAAATGTGAATATGTTGCCTCTAAGTCAAAACAGTGATCAGCACAAATATGTTGCAAGGGGTTATTGTTCCCGGCTCACCTCTGAACAACGGTACAAGAGGAGTTGAGAAACTGGTAATGGGTTTGAGCTTGTATCTACAGCTTAAGCAAATCCACGGGGATCTGGGTGTGCGACGTGTGTCCAAAGCTGAAGTGTTTCAACATATCCGAGGATTGTTGTGGGGCTTTTATAACTCGACTGTAAACGCTCCCTATTTGGTTTTCGTGAAATCACGGCCACAGTTAATTAAAGATTTTGTAGCTCTACTTACTCTAGTTTTCCAGCAACAGACGCCAATTCATTTTAAGATGTGTTTTCGGGGGAACCGGTGTCCCAGTTCAGTCAGATATGACAGACAGCCCTCCTCAGAAGAGATCCCTCAGCAGCCCCTCATGTAATTTAATTACAGCCCCAAAAACGTAGCACATTTCCAGCACTGGTTCTGCACCGAACCCAATCACTGCCATTTTGCATTCATAGTTTTGTTTCTAACCTTTTGAGTGATATTTTAATGAATTATTTTTTTCGTGTACAGTTTGTTAGAGCATGAAACAGCCTGGCGAGCAGTCTCAAGGCGCCTCGCGCACTGTAAGCGCAACTGATGGGCCTGAAATGAAGTCCATCATTTCATGCTGCTGTGGCGCTCTGCGGGCATCAGATTTGAAATGCCACCACCACAGAATCAGCAGAGTTTATATGTATGTCCTCATATTAGTCTATAGTGAACTCAGTCGTGCCCAGGGATCCCCGCAACACGTATGTAAACGTGTGCAGCTCCCCAAGCTCAAAATGAAAACTCTGAATCTGTCCTGACATTGCTCCGACAGCCTCCTCTCCTCCTGCCTCCTCACACTTACAGTTACCTCAGTCAAAGTTTTCACAATAGCCGAATTTGGTCATTACTGATGACAGCTTTCCCGGCAGCGTGTCCTCACAGGGCACAGCTGTGATATCTCTCACCCTCTGTCTCTCCTTACGTTCTTTTTTCCTTTTAGCTCTTTCCAAATGGATACCGCGGCGGTGGAAAAAAGCATTTATGGTCACCGGGTCCCTATCTGAAGCTTCAAAAATCGAAACAAGGTCGAAGTATGGGCGTCGAGGCAGCTTGACGCGCCTCAAAATGCTTTTAATGTGCGTGCGGACATTTAAAAACAATGGGTGGGCTTCAAAAACATGAGCGTCAGGCGCTTTTGGTGCATTTTTGCCTTTGAAGCCGTCCATCATCTAGTTCCAGGGGTCTGGTGTTGTGCATGCTCACTCACTGACATGGCATTCTGGGACACTTAGGCCCTGCACACATGTACATGGGTATTTCTTAACAGGAAGTTTATTCTGTGCTCACACGTAAATGGCATTTCAAGTCACTGAAAATGGACCTTTTGGAAAACTCCGGCCAGGGTGAAGAGGCAGGAACTGATTTTGGAAAGAGTGACGCTGACGCACACGTTTATCCGGAGTGTTTGAGTTTGTAAAGTGATGAAATGGATGTAACATTGTTTAAACACTGTTAGGGGATAATTTAGTAAGGTAATCACATTTTTATTTGTAAATCAGCAAGTAGTGTGTAATACGTGACCCCAACACTGTTGTAGTTTTGTTGGGGTTACGTGCAGGACTATTTCTCGGTAGGGCGCAGTGTCTTCCTGGACTCACCACTGGTCGCCTGGCAACCTCAAAGTGCAGCACATAACTTCAGTTTTTGTACAAATTAAACTATACAGATATAATGTCATATAAAATGTGAGTTTAATGTGCTTTTTTAGTTGGAATTTTGTTACCTTCACATGGATCCTGCTGGCTCTTTCTCTGTTTCCAGTGTTTAAGCTAAGCTAAGCTCACACATGCGAGTGGTTTTCATTCCCCCCCCTTAACTCTCGAGAAGAAAGTGAATAAACATGTTCCTGAAAATGTCAAACCATTACTTAGTGAAACAACATGCATCTCTGCACTTCATAGACTTGCTAATAAGGCTGGTGAGTGGGAAATTCACATGCAAAATGTGTTATACTACCAAAGCTTTTATATCATTAGTCGGTGGTTGATTTTTTCCTGCCAGGTATTTCTTTTAGCACACTCTCAGAACTGTGTTTCCTCTCCGTCTGTGCAGCGTCCCGTCTCATTGAGAACATGGATGCCAACGTGGACCCCTGTGACAACTTCTACCAGTACGCCTGCGGAGGCTGGCTGAAAAAGAACATCATCCCCGAGACCAGCTCTCGGTACAGCACCTTTGACATCTTACGAGACGAGCTGGAGGTCATCCTGAAAGGTCGGACACCTACACGCATCCACCCGCCCACGCACAGGCAAACAAACACATATCTACATACGGCGGGGAACAGACAGGCCGCTCATTTGTGAAAGATGTGGAGACCCGCGGTGCCTGTTTTTATTAGAGTCATAATACTTTGCTTAATCCGTGATTAAGAGTTGTAAAAGCAGTGTAGAACACTAAGTCTTTTTCAGTGCACTCACTGCGCCGTGTGAGAGACCAGCTTGATTCAGTTGCTTGAGAATATGAGCTAAAGAGGGCTGTCCTTCAGGGAGCGCAGCTCTATAGATATCACAGATGCCATGGGAGTTTTGGCTTCTGTACTACCATGTGAGCTGGGTTTGTCAACAGAGGAATTATCTGTGTGCGTGTGTGTGTGTGTGTGTGTGGATTTGCTTTCAGGCGTTTTTTCGAAAAGACGTCAACACACAGTAGTGAGACAAACCTTAATAGCATGTTTGTGTGCGTGTCTCAGGTGTTTTGCCAGCTTTTAGCAAGCATTAGAGACTTGTTAGTGTCCTTGCGGCATGCTTGATACAGAGAGGGTCAAGTTACGCCGCGTGTGTGCGAGCGCTCGCGGACGTGTGTGTGTGTGTGTGTGTGTGTGTGTGTGTGTGAGGGTCCATACTTCAACACGAGTTGTCTTCGGGAAGGCCAGTCAGGTCCCGGGTGCTAAATCTTCAAGGGGCACAAACCTTCCATGGACAACCGAAACTCCTCATCTACCATAAATTTACAATTTATATGCCGGTCCCTTCCGCGATAATGAAGACAGTGCAGATCGGCTGCAGGAGAAACAGAGTGATTCAGAGGGGGGCGAGAAAGATTGATCCTTAGTGGGAGAGGAGGAACCAGGGTTTAAAGTGCAGCCTGTCTCGTGGACTCAGATAATTCGCAGCAGCCTCGAGCACTTTATCTGTCCAATCTTGATGGAAAAACACGGAGTCTCGTGTGTTGGAGAGCCATTTTTTTTTCTTTCTCTCTCTTTTCTCCCTTTACTTTCTTGCCTTTCTGTTGTCCGTTGGTGACATGCAGATTATTTTTCCTAAATATAAAACTGAGCGTGGGTGTTAATGGATAGATTTGTTTATTCAGTACATCATTAATATGCATGATGTGCATTGACTCTTACAACACATTGTTGTTTGAAAGCACAGGGAATCTATTATGAGCCATTAACAAAAATCTTTTCTTAAACCTTGAAAGGAAAAGTTCACCACACAAATGAAAAATTCTGTCATGGAAACTTGGGTGAAGGTAGTCTGTGATACATTTCTGGAGCCTTTTGCAGCTTCTGGAGACTTGGAGTACACCTGTGGAGACTTATGGACCTATTTTTATGTTTTCTTTGGTTGCTTTTAGATAAAACAAATTCCCATCTGCTTCAGTTGTTTAGGGGTCCATAATTTGTGGCCTACAAAACTTCACCCGACCTTCCATTGGCGTGAGGGTGAGCAGACAATGATTGAATTGAAATATTTGGGTAAACTTTTCCTTTTAAGTTTTATCTTTCTGTGTTCTGGTAAAACGAATGCCTTCAACTTATTCACTGCCCTCACGTTCCTTTTATTTTCTTGACTAACACGTTGTTTTGTTTTTTTTTCCAGATCAATAGAACATTCATTAGGGTTCAGAGATTGCTTGTAATGTATTCAGCGCGTGTCCCTTTTGAGGGTGCTCGCGGAGGGAAAAGTGCATCTTCATTCGCTCTTGTGTGGCCTAATTACAAAAGTGCGTTATTGAAACTCTGGCTGTTGTTCCTTCTGCGACGATTTGCTCGAACATGATGGCTGCAGAGTTTTTGTTATTCCATTTCAGACAAACACGATGGTACAGAGTCGTTTGGAAAAACGGAGACAGCTGCGAGAATTGTCGGAAAAAAAATGATGCATGCTAACTTTTTTGTTGCATTGTGACAACTTATAGCCCATCTGTTCTGTTCTGCTTCGCTCTCTCATCTCCTCTCGTTCTTCGTGGCAGTCTTAACACCCATAAAAATCACACACGGGGGCGAAAAAGGGAAACAAACATTGCTCAACAAGGGCTCATTTCTCGCATTTTGTTACTGTATGTGCACTTACGTACATAGCACGTCTCTGTGCGAGTGTGTGGCGTCATTTCACACTTTGTTGTGTTTTTTACTACGATCGAGCAGATTTTTGCCAGAGGTCTTGGGGTGGCGGAAGATATTTTCCGCCTGTCCGAAAACAAGAGCGAGATGATGAAATATTGGGCAAAGTGCAACAGTTGATTCCTATTTGCTCTAACAGCTGCCAAAGAACTGGTCCTAATCATTTAACAGCTTAAATGTTGTGCTCATTCCTTCATTGTGTCCGGCCTACCAGCCAGAGCTGTGCTGTGTGCACACATGCTCGGGTTTACTTTGTGCGTGTTTTAAAGAGAATGCCGTGTATTTAAGATTGTACAGTATTTGACATTCCTACCCCGTGGCATGTGCACATTCCGCTTTTCGAACATGTACAGTAGCAACCAAGACCCGCTCGCTTTCAGAGTTCCATGTGTTTCTCAACCCCTTGCGCATGTCGAGCTGTAGGCCCCGGCAGTGTGAGGCCTCAGCGAGAGTTGCGACCTCTACTCTGGAGGTGACATCAAACACGCAACCTCTGATCCCGGGGCTGGCTGCTGCCGCCTGCTTGGATACCACCGCCTGCTGATGGACAGATCCTTTTCCTGTCAACAGCTTCGGGGGCCTGGAAACACCTGGACGCCGCGGCGCTCTAGGGCTGCATGACAGCAATAAAGAAAAAAAAAGGCCGCGTGCGTGTGTACGAGCGTGGACGGCCGCGCAGATTTGTGGCTGCTTGTAAATGCCTCGGATTGTTCTCCGCCACTGTAGAAGGCCATAAATGATTCATAATGAGGCTCTGCACTCTTGATTGTGGTGTGTGTGTGTGTGTGCATGTGTGCATTACACGACTGTCTGAGTGTTGTTTTTTCCGCCTCCCTCTACTCAGGTGTGGCATACTGTGCAATGATTTGCCCAATTGACCATGAGCGTTTTAATTACTAACTAGTTTCTGTCAGGAAGAGGAAGAGTGGAAGCACAACGGGCGGAGGGGGGATGAAAGAAAAGGGAACAAGAATAAAAAAATGAGCAGTGAGGTGAAATGAAAGACAAAATGAGAGTGATAAAGGGGAAACGATAGGTGAGGAACACTCTAACCAGAGGGGGTTTTGAGGTGGGGTGAGGAAGGAGCTTTGAGGATAGGTCGGGAAATGTGAAACAGCATGTGGTCGTCGTCTCTAAGCTGAGCCCGGTGTGTGCGCACGTCCGTCAGTGCACGGGGTTGCGTGCGTGGGACTTTTGTGAGTGTGAGCAAACTGCTGCTCTTCTGTATTACAGAAGGTGCTTCTCGCATGGCTCCAGGTCTGAATCTCGTTGCGAGGAGATAATTCCAGCCGGAGGCATGCAACACACGAACCAGCTTATGTTCCTTGTTGAATTTATCATCACCCGGAGTGTCAAAGCCCGTCTGTGACGTCAGAGAGCCGCTCAGATGTGTGATGGATGTCGGGCATTCTGCTAACGGCCTATGACACACAGCAC
>CAEMYA010000018.1:11461522-11483161 GCA_903131615.1 Diplodus sargus
TAACAGGATTTGTATCAAACAATCCTGACTACAATGAGACGGTCTGTTCACATGACCTCCCTGATATCAGAATTCCAGCCCAGACCCGTTGCACAACACCATAAATACTGTATTTCTCATAAACATATCAAATAAAGATAGCAGACCAGAGGTTTCTGGCCAAGTGAAATATTATGAATATTAATGCAGCAATATTTGGCCAACAAAAACACATTCAACAGAAATCCTGAATTGAATATGTTTTTCCCTGTTAGGATGTTATAAACAGCAGGAAAAGAGTTTAGACCTCCACTGAGGTAATAATCCGCCCTGTTAGCTGTCTCACTGCCAGCACTGTGCCGGGTACATGCAGATGACTTTCTTACATGGTGAGATGAGCCAAGGGGCATGACTTTGACTGACAACATGGCACCGAGGAAATGACAGATTGTGGACAGTTTTTGACCTAATGGCAGGGCGAGTGGAAAAATCAGGAGCTCACCGAAATCAATTTTGAACTTTTAGTTTAAAGCATTCTCAAAGTGGGAAACTGTTCCTGAAGGGCTTCCAGAGTCTTCACGGCAACAGGGAACATCCACATTATTCCATCCATACGTAACAAATCACAATAATGTATGACTATTGTAATCTAGAGTCAGATGAGGATACATGGCCTCATTTTTGTCAGTATGGGATTCCTTGACATGTTTCCAACTGTTTTGATCTTCACCCAATCATTTCAGTCAAAGATGTCAAACATTTGCTAGTTCCAGCTTCTTAAATGTGAAGATTTGCTACTTTACTTTGTCATTTATGATGGCAAATGAAGCGTCCTTGGGATTTTGACGATTGGTAGCAAAAAAGAAGCAATTTGAAGATATGACTTTGGGCTCTGGATAATTATGATTAGGCTTTCCTTTTATCTTTAAACGATTAAAAAATGTATTGTGAAAACTAATAATGATATTAGAATGGCGCTCAGTAGAGTGCATACCTCCACCGAGGCCCAACAGTCCCGCATCACATCAAATTCTACATAGCAGGCACCTAAATGCACATTCAATGACAAATTAATGATAGCACCAAAAATACCCCATATCCCACAATTATAAAGGGAGTGAGAAAAGATTCCTGGATCCGTCCCTTTATCTGGATCCACACCAAAAAGACTGAGACTCTCTGCACTACACGGCACTGTTGAGCTGGATAACCTTTTTCAGCGAACACAGTGATGGTTTTTGCTTACACTGTTTTCCCCCAGAGGGATGAGCCACCGGATCTGGAGGTATTATTACCTCCGCCAAGGCGGTGATGCTTTCACCTGTGTCCGTTTGTTTGTCAGCGGGTTTACACAAAAACTTCTGATTGGATTTCCATGAAACTTGGATGGGGCCCGGCCCAGAATAGAACTCATTAACTTTTGGTGTGCATCCAGATAAAGGAATGGAGCCTCTTCATGAACAAAAGTGCCAAGCGTATTTAAGTGTCAGGTATCTATGAGTACTATTTCAAGATCCTAGCTCTGGTGGGCTTTTTATGATTAGTATGGGTTTAGTTTAGATTTAGAGTGATGCTTGAATTGAGTAATCGATTGAATTAAAGGGGGCTGGTGGGCCTCGATGGAGGTATGCGTATTCTCGTTTTAATATCATCCTTAATGTTCTCTGAAGAGAGAAACACAAGAGTTTCCTATCTGAAGATACTAGTTATAGGTTTATGTAATGGAAATCTGGGAAATCATTTTTTGTGTTGTTATGTTTGTTATGGCAGATGGCTCTAAGATACCCATGGGCCTTAGCCGCCATTGCAACGGAGAAGACGGCAGTCAGAGGTTCGGATGAGAGCTGTAGCAAACGTAAACTACTTAGTCATCGCTACTGTTGCCAGATTTAGCAGAGAGTGACACGTAAGAATGATTTACACTGCACAATTAATCATTGTTTTTCCGCCAAGAAGTAAACGGTAGCTTCTGGTCATCTTTAGTAGAGCCGGCATTAGAATTTTAAATGCAGCGACTGCATGTTTTGTATCTAAATAAACCTCAGGAGTTGTTGATTTCTCTCCTCTCAGTTCGATGAAGACGGCCTTTTTCCTCTCTATCTGAGAACCACAATTTTTTTTGAACACACCCGCTTATCTTGAGGTAAAGGTAAGGAGTGAACCAGGAGACATTCACTGCCATCCAAGCTTTGAAAGTGCTCCAACGGTCAGCCAAATAACAGTGCCTGCAAAAATAAACAGGACTTTTACTTCTCCGACTGTGAACGCCCTGTGTAGGTCCTCTTATTTTGAACAACCCCCAACACACACACACACACTCACGAATTCAAGTAAAAAAAATGAATAAAAAAATAGACAGTTGTATTGTTAACAAAAATCTGACAAAACTCAATTTTATAATCCTTTAATACCTCAATGAAGTGATTTACAGCTTCATCAATGTAGGAAAGGAAGTTTTTAATGGGCTTTTGTTGTGGTTGTATGAAATGTTTAAGTTATTTTGAGTAATATGTGTCCGTGCAGGTTTATTACCACTGCAAGGATCTTAACGCCAAATCAATGTTGAAAGAAATCTAGCTCTCTATGGTTTCATAACACACAGAGAGAACAGTAAACATTCCTGTCGCAGCTGATTGAGACTTATCACTTGCATAAAGTGTCAACTCATTTTGGTTTCAACCCCATTTGCAGCTTCTCTGTGCAATATACCCTGGAGAACTGCGTCACGATGATAAATTGGAAGCTAAACTCTTTCTGAAAACACTGCAAGTGGAGTGCCTGGTGGAACGAGAGGCAGTCAAGGATAAAATGGCAACGCGGAGAGGATGAAACTCAAAATTCAGATTCTGTATCGTGCTGAGTGGTTTGGTTCAAATTGACGTGATGTCTCAAACAAACATCAGGTGGCACAAAATCCATTCTCAAATAAATCCGAACGGTCACACACATATAGGGCGAGGGAGAGAGAGTCTCTGTGTGTGTGTGTGTGTGTGTGTGTGTGTGTGTGTGTGTGTGAGCGAGAGAGAGGGTAAGCCTTTGCTGTGGTTAAACATTAGCACCAGGCAGTCAGTAATCCAATCACACACACATGATCTGTGCCCTTTTGCAGGAAGCGCCCTGTGAAGGGTCCCTATCTCAGGACTTCATTAAGATTAAATGAGCACATAAATAGTGCACACATGGTAATGAGAAAACAGGAGGACTAGAAAAATGAAAGGGTAGAAAGAGCAACGAATGAAACACGTAGAAACAGGGGAAAGAAATTAGTCTGATTGCGCAACAAATAATTAGATTTCAACAGGCATAAACTGTTTTTTTTATTTATTTTTAAGACGAGAATCTGTTGTGACGTTCAGTGAAATTACAGATTAAAGGAAGGGATAAACCTTGTCTTAATTCTGCTCTATCTGCTTTATCTAACTGTCCTTATTGTGATCGGTCTGACAGTAAGTCCCGAAAATGGTTCTCATTTTTGTCATCTTTATCTTTTGATCCCAACTCACGGTGACATGAGTGATGTGTCGTTGGACTCGGGGGAGGGTTTTCCTGTCAGTTGGCTGTGCAATTTAAGACCCGTCCCCTTTCCAGTATTGATCCTGGAGTTGCATTGAGATCTGCAGTATGATTGTGTATATATGTGGATTCCACATGCAGCATTTAGAACAGAAGACTTCACAAGTGACAGGCGGCGCTGAAGCCGCGTTTCAAAGGGTTTCCATTAAATGTGGTTTTGATATTTAAAGTTGATTTTCACATTTTCACTTTCTTGCCCCTCCAAAAAAAACAAAAAACATAACAGCCACAAAATGATACCTCACATAATGGTATGTGTCCACCGGGGGCATTTTCCCAGCATTGGAAACTTTACCAACAAAGGCAACACCCTGGTATAGCCACACAAACACATCCTGGCTGCATCCGACCGGATGAGCAGTACTCACCCGCTGTAATCATGGACTCACACCTGAATTTCAGCAGCCGCACTAAGACATTTACAAAGTCAGCCTACTATCACCTTCAGAATATATCCAGGATAAAGGGACTGATGTCTCTACAGGACTTGGAAAGACTTGTCCATACATTTATCTTCAGCAGACTATTGTAACAGTGTTTTTAAAGGACACCCCAAAAAATCCATCAGACAGCTGCAGCTGATTCAGAACGCTGCTGCTCGAGTCCTAACAAGAACCAAGAAGTCGATCACATCGCTCCAGTTCTTGGATCTTTACACTGGCTTCCTGTCAGTCAAAGAATAGATTTCAAACTCCTGCTGTTGGTTTAAGAGGCACTGAATGG
The DNA here is from genome assembly GCA_903131615.1 of Diplodus sargus. Classification (NCBI taxonomy): domain Eukaryota; kingdom Metazoa; phylum Chordata; class Actinopteri; order Spariformes; family Sparidae; genus Diplodus; species Diplodus sargus. The sequence goes on from CAEMYA010000018.1 coordinate 11,465,798, forward strand.
TTTCTTGCCAAATTACATTTCTGATCTACTGCCATGTTATGAACCATCCAGACCTTTGAGGTCGTCAGGTACAGGTTGGCTTTCAGTCCCTAAGCTAAACATAGAGAGGCAGAGTTCAGTTATTATGCCTTCACATATCTGCAACAAACTCCCAGAAAACTGCAGGTCTGCTCCAACTCTCACCTCTTTTAAATCAAGACTGAAGACCTTTCGTTTGCCACAGCCTTTCATTGAAGCAATTTCAAGGCTTTAAACTGCACTCTGACTTTTATTTTCAAGTCTTGTATCTTTAAAACCTATTATATTTCAGCCTACTTTCCCATTTCTTAACTTGTGTTTTGTTTCTTGATGTCTTCCTCCTTGTTTTTTTTAAATGTTTTTCTAATGCAATTTTTAATGTGTTTTGAATTATTTTTACGCCCCTGTAAAGCGTTTTGAGTTGACTTGTTTATTTGTGCTATATAAATAAACTTGCCTTGCCTTGCCATGGGCTCTCTACACCTAGATTTCAAACTAGACCAACATGGAAGTTAGTGTAGAAATGTTCTCTTAAATTACCGCAATCAGCTCTTGGAAATAAAGCCAATAAACATGACTAAGTGTGATCCCATTCGCAGTTAAAGGTGCAATATGTAAGAAATGGAGACCTGTTGAATTCATACACAAAACATAGAAGGGGGCAGCATAACACCAGAGTAACAGCTAACTGCTGCCAACTTTGCCAACTCCTAGTCCAGACTGGGAGTTCGGAGGACTGGGGGACTGTTGATGTTTACAGTGCCAGCTCAGAAGCTTTGCATCAGGATGGGCTGTGGCTACCTGGTTAGCATGCTAACATCAGTGTATATCATAATGTCATTCCCATTCTTTTGATAATTAATTTTCTTAATGTTTACAACTTAAATAGTTACCCATTGCACCTATGAATTATTTTCATTGGGAAATGTAGTTGATATATGTGATATATGTACTGAAATGAACTTGTGTTCTTCTTACGTCTGAACACAGATTGCAAGTTTTACACAACATGATTTTATGTGGCATAATTTATTTTAGCACATTTTATTGCGGAGGAGATAGGATTACTTTCAGACAGGCTGGGTTTGTTTTTTCTCACCAGCTAAAAGCCAGACACAAACTTAGTTTTATCCAAGTTTTTCTCTTTTTTAAAGGACACAGGAGCTTTTGCAATTAATATCGTCTTTTTGACTTCTACATGCATTACACTGAGGCACACCATGTTTGCATAGCCTGACTTGGTTAGCTAACTGGTCAGATGTCAATGAGGGAAATGCATTCCGATGTGCTAAGCTAGCTAATGCTAGTGATTAACGGCATTTCAGACCCTAAAACCTGAGAAATGGATTTGTTAGGAATACTACAGACTTCAGACAAACATTATTTTAGCACTCTCAGTTCGTTTCCCTCATCGAACAACTTCATGAGCATTTTGTGCAATGTGCACACAAGCATGAAAACCCAAACGATCCAAATGTATGAATCTCAAACAGTCAAAACAACCCCATAATGAATTCTCGACACATGCATTCAAATGCAGTGATGTGTGATATAAATGTGAATGTACATGGATGTCAAATGACAAGCATTTTTACTTCATGCATTCTCCTGGCTGCCTCCAATTTCAGCAGGCTCTTCATGCCTTTCTTCTAAATTACCATCAACAACAGCAAAATCAATCTGAGGGTCAACAGTTTGCACACATTTTGCATTACGGGGAGCCGATCACATGTGCTTGGACTTTAAAGAGATTTACTTCATCCATTATTCATGCTGCAGTCTTTATAAACAAATAGGCACATTGTGAATACTATACTATACACTCCACAAAACAAAAAAAACCCCCAAAAACGTTAAATAGGAAACATTCATTTTTAACCCCAAAGACAAAAAATATCCCTCATAAAAAAATTACATAAAAAATAACGTAATTATAAATAATGGTTTTGTTTTTCAGTTTAGTTTAACAATATAGTTCTGGGCCACCGAACCAGGACCAGATGGACTTAAAAGGATCACATCAAAACCCTTCCGAATCCCAATGGCGAAACTAACTTGCTAAAGTGCTTTCAGTCTCAGACAGGAAAGGCCTTTCTTTAAGAATAGTGCTGCGACACACAGGAGCCTCAACATACCTGTTAAATTGCAGCTAACTGAGATGTGAGGGTCATGAGGTTGGAGTTATATAGTGTATGTTAAGTTTCATCATTTTTTGGTACTGAACGACAAATCATCAGACCATTTAAGTTAAAGCGGAGGGTAAAGTTTGAGAAGACTGTTGAGTAGGTGTGAGGTTCTCTTCTTTTCGAAGGACAGAGGACACAGAGTTTCCAACACCGTCACAGCAAAACACTTTTATTCACCCTGGTGGTGTTCAGAAAAATACCAGAATTAAAATGTGGGCGTCAGATTGAACCTTGATCATGGGAACATTCATTTAAGCTCAGTCTCATGTTCGATGCTGCTGAAAAGCGACAACAGATCCTGAGGGAATGGTTACACTATTCAACTGTGTGCCTCGAGGCTGTGCAGGAAAAGAGCTGTTGGTCCCACTCTCCTCCCCTCAGTTGAGCAAGTTTACGCCCCAACACTTATCACTCATTTTGATTAGCTGTCTACCTAGAAACGCTGTCTAGCCTGAGGCTGAGCTAACTGGCGTCCATATGCCCACAACAGGTGTTGAAGAGGCAATGAACGCAGGCAATAAAACAAGCAATGGTGTTCACTCTTGTTTTTCAAATGGCCCTTTACTGCCCCACCTTCGGCTTTACTGCGCCGTGATTTCTTTCCACCTTTTTGGCTTCCCCGCTCTGGGGTCACTCGCTTCCCCTTGATTACAACGTCCAGTTTTCTAGCAACCACAGGTTAAAATATGCATTGCAGAGTGCCACTCTAATTTCTGGTTAATATTGCAGTGTTGACCTCTATGACATATACTTAATCACCCAAATGAAATGATTAATTGCAGCGCAGCTAATAAATAGTTTGTGCTTGATTATGTATTCATCATATATAGCAAAGCTTGGCCACGCACAGCACAAGAGAACATTTTGTAATTGTGCATTGATGTGCCAGTTATTGTCGGGCTTTTGATGCATTTGATGATGTAACACAAGTGGATTTGATACGATGATGAAAAATTGCCAGAACAGTGAAAAAAGACTTGTCTTTTCAGCAAGGGAAAAACCAAAGCTTTTTTCGCAGAAATCATCCATTCAGCTATTGGCCAGTTTCGTCAACAAATACAAGCACTTTATTACAAGTTGTCACCTAAAACAGTTCTTCTGTAGTTGTTCAGCCTTTGTGCCAAAACCATAAATATACAGAGCACAGATAGTGTGATTGCACTGGGGCACGAGAGGTCAATGCAGAGAGACCAGTTCCATGCCAGAGAGTCCGCTTGTCACCCTGAAATACATCTTAGCTCAAAGATGAAAGCACATCCAACTGCAAATGTTGTCATTTGCTGTACGTGCCCTTGAAATGGCAAACTGTTCTCCATCATGGTTTCTGTTTTATTCTTTTTGTTTAATTTTTTTAGAAAATATTCAGTAGCATTACAAAAAAACTATTTCCCTATTCTACATTAACTCTGTGAATGAACCCTTTGTTATTTTCTTCACAATTTTTTTTATCACTATCTATCAATATTGATTGTTGGGTGTTGATATTGTCACATTTCAAGTCTTGATTATGAGACATGATGCAAACACTCTAGCTCCTTTAGCTGTCAAGACTGACAGCGTATCTGCATGTCATCTCTTTTGTACAAGAACAGAAATAGAAGAAAACAAAGCTCCCTAAGAATTCTTTGGCTTTTAAAAAAAATATGATATCCCCAACCCTTTTTCTACTTGTGACCGCTCGACACATTCTCACTCCCAATTCTTCAAATACAGCAGCTTGTCAGTGGCCTTTAAGGTCCATTTTTTAAGATGGTTGATTGTTCAGTTGTATTCCCATCTTGTCAAATACTGAGTTGTGAAATACTTTAGGTTGGTAGATCAGGCCGGCCGACCAACCCAAAGCATTAGAGGGTGGAGTTGAGAGCCAACAATCATTGATATTACTAACTAGACCTTTATTCTTCAAACTCTGATGTTCTCCGTACCCATCTAACGTCCATTTTCCATTGTGACAGGCTCCACGTTCGAGCTTGCAGTAATAACAATATGCAGCACCTTGGAGTTTTCTGACAAACAGTTCAAATATTGCATTGTGGACTATAAAAGTTGTCAGATGGTCTAGGTTTTGTAAGGTTTACGCTCCAAAACTACTTGATCATAGGCTGGAGGAAAAGAACATTCTTTGGATTGAAATAACTACGTTTAGTTTCATATCAAACATAACATAAGTGACATAAGTGATGCTACTTATGTGACCTAAGTTACGTCGTTTAACTAATTTTACTTACTACACAGTATTACTTGAAAACAAAACACTCTTTAGGTCAGAAATAGGACACAAACCCAGGTCTCCACATGGAAAGTCCATTGTATGAGCTATCCAACCACCGTGACCATTCCCTGACTCTGACTTTGAATTTAGGGGCATGGGGCCTGACGAGGCTGCTGCATTTGACGTGTTTGGACTGAGAATTGGTTGGATAGCTTTCTTATTGACCCTCTCTCCCAATACAATAGCCCAAGTAACTCATTCAACTGTGAAACCCCAAACATCGTCATAAGTGCGTGCACTGAAGCCCTTTCTAATCCCTTGCACTACTTTACTGTCAAAAAACAGAATTCCCGAAGTCCACAATTGTTTTCCATCAGTTCCAACAGTTTTTCCCCCATTAATGTGCATCCATCAACATCTTTTCTTTTTTCACCATATGAATAATATCCTATTGTCTGTATTGTCGCTGGTTGCTATGTACCGTGGAGGTTTGGAGTACATCACTTTTTTTTCTGGCGTTGTCTGACACAGGGACGGATTACATGCTTTAATTAAGACGATCAAATGCATCTGGACAACAGCTGGATTCTATTTTGAATCCACAAACATGAACAAACCTCTGCATTGTACCTAAGGTTATTTACACCCTTCCTCTATCTTCCCCCTTCCCTCTGTGTACTGGTACACTCATTCCTTTATCTTGTTTATCTTTCTGTCTGTGTTTCTTCCCTTCATGCTTGTTCTGTTTCTCTGCTCTATTTGTAGGTGTCCTTGAAGAAACAGTGGAGGGGGAAGCAGGTGCACTCACCAAGGCTAAGACCCTGTACAAGTCCTGTACCAATGAGAGTGCGTCCACATGCATCACATGTCAACACCTTTTGTGTCTTCTTTTTTCCTAAATTGAGAATGTTTCTTTCTGTCATCAAAGGTTAAGTGTCTCTCACTCAGTTTATCACCAAACTTTCATCAAAAAACAAAACTTAAAACAATTTATATTAGTTTTAAAAGTAAGAATTACTCTTTCATCTTCACAGCATTATACAATGCAAATCAATATTTTCTTCAAAAGCATTTTGGCTTAGAAGTCACATCAATAAACTTCTCAAATGGGATTAGATTAGTTATGCTTGGTAAGCAGTACAATATATGAATAATAACAAGGTTTCTTTTCTTTTCTCAAATTAATTCTCTCAGTTGTAATTTGGATGAAATAAATGTATCCGCTCTTAAAAACACATTTTTGCGTCCACGCTCCATTAAGGTCTAATTGAGCTCAGAGGAGGAGAACCTTTGCTCGACATGCTGCCTGATGTGTTTGAGTGGCCCATAGCTGTGAACAACTGGGAGGCCAATTATGGTAAACAATTCTCTTCCACAGTCACACACAGTAGATGTCACACAATCATTTAGTTCTTTCTCACTTTTCTCACCTCCCTCTCCGTCAAGGCAAAAACTGGAGGTTGGAGGACGTCGTCGCCAGGCTGAACGAGAAATACGGAACTCAGCTGTTGGTTAACTTTTTCGTGGGCACCGATGACAGGGACTCCAATTCGCACATCATTCATGTAGGTGTGCAACTGTGGCTCGAGAGTCCTCGTCTCACTCGCCTTTTCTCTCTGACACTCAGTGACATCACGTTTATTCAGCTTCAAAATTAACCACCCACCAATTTCTTCAACTCTGATTTCTTTGGCAGTTTGACCAGCAGACGAGCCTCGGCCTCTTGTCGAGAGATTACTACGCTTGCTCCGGACCCTATTCAGAGGTAGGATTTTATTTCACATGTACACAGATGCACACACACACTTGTATTACAAGTAAACAACTCCATGTGTTCATTTGGGCCAGTGCCACTCAGTCTGGGTTCCATGTCCCCTGGACTTTTTTCCGGAAAACATGATGTGCAAAAATTAGGAGGGCATCAGTTGAAACATCAGAAGTGTAATTAAATTTGTGTTTATTTGTATGCTTACATCTGTTTGCGAGCACGCATGTACACGATGCATAAAAATGCTGGCAGCAAATGACGATAAAAATCAAAGAGGCAAAACAGAACAGATTTGGTTGTGTCTCAATCCAGACCAGATGTGGGTGATTAGAGCTGACATCCCACCGCTCTGATTTTACTTTACAATTTACCATAGACTCTTGATTGATATGCGGAGAGAAGCACTCAACCACACTTAGCTTGAGGCAGTCTGAGTGTATGAGTGTGTGTGTTTATCTATGTATTGCACGCTGTTGCATCCAGATTTTAGCCTTTTCTTAGTGTTGAAGTAAAGTTAAAAACATTATGAACGACTGTGTGTTTGACAGGCATGCCGGGCCTATGAGCAGTTCATGATTGACCTCGCCAAGCTGATCCGGACTGACCGGGGTCTGACCGTCAATGAAACCAGCATCAGACAGGAAGTGACACGAATTATGGACCTGGAGAGGGACATCGCCAACGTAAGCGCTGATTTAAATGTTTCCTTGACCAGAGAGTTGGTCAGATCTTACCTCTTTTCAACCAAGGCGGTTTAGGTGCTGGTTCAGAGCCAGTGCCTACTCTAGGAACCAGTTCTTGGCATTTCAACACTTGTCTAGAACAAAGAATCGCTTACATCAGGGGCTGGGGGGAGGTGTTATCATGACCAAGGACAACCTAAAACTGTTTATGATGGCCATTTTTAACAAAACAGAGCTTAAGTAATATTTTCTGACGTATCCACAAGAGAATAATCTAAAGATTGAACTGCTTTCACTAACTGAAGTAACAGTGATCTACAGTTCCATAGTTGTTCTTAGTAATGGTGGGAAACAAGAGACATTGACTCTATGGTGGCTCTCATACCCATGGAAAAGCATGGTTCTTAAAAGGTTCACAGGTTGAACCAGCTTTGAACCAGAGGTAGCGCCAGCCCAGATCCAGCACTTGGTTTGCTTTGGCCCAAAAAAAAAAGGGGTATCTGAGAACTTCGAAAGGGCGCTCTTTTCTTCTAAGAAAATCGTGTTTTGCTGCAGCAATACATACCTTAGCTTCCATCTCAGCTTCAAACAGCAGGAGGATTTTGTGAGCAAATGACTTCTGACAGAATGACCTTCCACTGTACCGTTTGTAGCCCAGTTCTCTCTCCTCTCTGCGAGTTTGTGGCTCCAGTCAGGAGTCGCTGCCGTGTAAAACAAGCCATAAACCAGCCTGATCCCCGCACAGCCACATTTTTCAGACATCAACAGGTTTCAACAGTCCACGTTTGTCATTCTGTGCTGGTCCCGCTTCGCTCACTGCCATGCTTCACTTGCCGTCCACTCGGCTGCTGGGTTTTTACAAGGCAGTCACCGTTCGAGCTCTGACATTTACAAACCTGAAGCCCCCTAGGACTCCAAATCTGTTTGTTGCTGCTGGACACTGCACTGCAAATTGTATGCATGTGTCAGGAAACGGGAGGCTCATGTTGTGACAGCATTCTTGATTTTCAACTTCTCTGTCTTGCACACTCTCCAAGGCGACTGACACACCGGAGGACCGTAACAACCCAGTACTGCTTTATAACAAGATGGAACTGGGTGATCTGAACGCCAACTTCACCCTTGAGGTTGAATCACAGGTAAAAATACACTCTTTATCAGTCAGAATGTGTTGTTTCTGATTCGCTCTTTCCTGTTTCTTATTTTTTTCTTTTCTCCTCCCTGTCTCGGTCTTTTCCTGAAGGTATTTGACTGGAGTTACTTCACCGCTAAGATAATGGACACAGTCAACATCAGTGTTCCTGACACGGAGAAGGTCATAAACTACTCCCCCAACTATTACAGAAGACTCAACCTTATCTTGGCCAGATATAGCAAGAGGTCTGTTTGTATGAGTCTGTATTCGTGTTTGTGCATAATAGCCTGTTTGTGAGTGTGTGTGTTGCGGGGGCGGGAGCACACACACGTGCAATAAAAACAGCTGCTCGCCCATCGCTGATATGTATTGAAGCTTTGTGTCAGCCAGAGAGTTTCTTTGAACATCATTCCTCTTCTCACAGGGATCTGCAGAACTACATGGTGTGGCGTTTTGCAATGAACATGGTGGTGGGACTGAGCAGAGCTTACAGGGACACCAGGAAGGCCTTCCGAAAGGTACACTGCCAGGAGCCTGACACTGAACCTGTCTGTCGATGAACACAAGAGCAAAGTTATATTTAATTTTAGAGGTGGATACCTATATTGAAATTTAGCATTACAAAGAAAAGTATATGGGAATATTTGTTTTTTAACATGAGGAACGTTTGATGATCCAACAAGTTGTCGTCCCAGATAGCACACATTTTTCTTGCAGACATTGGATCAACGAAAAGAAGTTAAATTGGCAAAATGTAGTATGGGGAGCTTCAGATAATTGGGAAGACATTGGCGAGACAGCAACATTTGTCTTGTTAACATCTTCCCAATTAGCAAATGCTCCTCATACTATGTCTTGCTATTGGAACGCACATTGACATCTGCAAGACAGATGTGTGCTGTTGAGGATGCCACGCACTGAAAAGTTGAGAATATTTCAACGTTAATGTGCATGAATAAATGGCTTGAAAAACATAACATGTGGCACAAGAGAGGAATTTGTGGCGGGCGCCTAGGAAAACAAGGGTCTTGCTGGCAACGTGTTTCAAGTGACACGTGTCTGTGTGAGTCTTTTGTGGCAATTTATCCAACAGTTGTTGAGAGATTTGATCGTTTTGGCCGATCATCCAAATGGAGCCTGTAAATGCAGTGCCTGTAAACGCATTTTTTTGAAACCTGGTCTCAGGGTGAAAAAAATGTAAACCGCCGCCCTTGTGTTCTTGCTTGGACAGTGAATCCACATACTTTGCGCAACGATGACGCCATCGCCTCACCCCTCGACCTCTAGCCTTCGACCTCTTAACCCGTCTCATAACAACAACAACAGCAATGGCGGACTTCATGCTTGTGTTCATGCTGCAGAAGATATTGAGCCTATTAGGGTTACTAGGACAAAATATTGTGCTCCTCTGCCACTACGCTGAGCAAAAAAGGATTATGGACAACCGCATACCACATCATCTGTCTTCGGTTTCTCCTTCTACTGTCTGTATACAGCGTGCAAGCTTTATGCGCATCCTCCATCTCTTCTTCTACGTTTTTGGTGAATTTTAAGTGCCACCTATAGGCCTGGAATATGAACTTAAGCATGGTGAGTCGTTTACAATGGATCCATTTGGACGCAAATATTCTTGAAATGATGCCAAGGAAGAAGGGGGAAAAAAATATTGTTTTGGTATGTGTGGACATGGCCTTAGAAATAAAGACAGTCAACCTCATTGTGGTGCTAAAAGTCAAGGTATCACCAAAATGTGGATGATTCATCTTCTTGGGACCATGAATGTTTGGGCAAAATTCCAAGGAAATCCATCCAATAGTCAAGATGTTTAAATCTGGACCAACAAAAAGACATTGTCATCCCTATGCTGCATGGCTCTAAATAAACCTTTCTGGTGACTTTGCATAAAAACTTTCCAGTTACTCTTTCCAAATGATTCTGTGCTACAGTTTATTGCTATTTTCAGTATTGACAGAAATATACACCCATACAAGGTATCAGCTGGGGCTCTTATAAACACTAGATGTCTACATGTTCCATTTATATTCTTCTCCCACATTTATAACTCTTTCTAATCTTAAAGCTCTTCATAATCCAATCATCTCCCCTCTGCTCTATTTCTTATAGTCCTCAGTTTAACAGTAATTCATAATGAAGGTGCAAATAAAGAATTGCCCTGGGCCCTTTTACCCAAAATGCTGAGTGGTTTATCCTGCATCTCTAATTGATCGGTGCCTTGATACTTTCCCTGCAGGCTCTGTCTGGTACCACGTCAGAGGCGGCAGTGTGGCGGCAGTGTGCACTTTACGTCAACAACAACATGGACAATGCTGTCGGACGACTGTATGTGCAGGAGGCCTTCTCTGAGAAGAGCAAAGAATTGGTCAGTGGGGGTGCATTATTCACTACATTATTATGTTTGATTAGATTTGATGCAGGATAAAATGCTCTGACATATCATCAAGAGGATTTCCCTACTGCGCAGACTTAGTATATTCTGTGTAATACATGATTGAGTGCCATGTTTGCTTGTTGTTGACACTTCAAACTGGTACTGAGTCATCTAGATGAATCTGCAGTGCATGGAATTTCACAGATACAGTCTTTATGCACTAAGTTATTCATACATACAGAATGAGAACAGGCACATCCCATGTCAGAGTATTGTAGTCCTTCACCTTTCTTTTTGTCACCTTTGTCTGCATCATGACCACACCACTGTATTGTTTTGTCGGTACCCCTTGCATTGAAAGCAGCTGAACAAGGTGTCCTTGTTATCCTGCCCACACCACCCACACCATAAATCTCAACTCTGGGCATGTGTGTATGCGCGTGCTTTGGCACACGACTGTGTGTGTGACCGTGTACATCTGTCGTAATGCTGAGCATCTCACGTAGTGTAAATCTCTGTCATCTTCTGGATTTTTGCCAGCTTTTTTGCATGTGGGCTCATCTTTGTGGGTAAATGTGTCTGAGTGTGTGCTTGTGTGAGTCAGATATCAACTCATCAACACCCCTTTCTCCGGATACATGATCACAGACTGCACTCCTGACATACCAACCTTCTCTCAGCCACAGAGCTATTTCCAATATGATCATGAGTGAAATGTAGTGTGCTTTGTCAGATTTTGGAGGCACTGCTACGTAAAGGGTAACTTCGGTAGTTCTACCACCTATGTCAAAAAGTAGTACAGAGTCTTTTGTGGCTCCAGAGGAAATTGCCGACAGAAAACCCCTTGATGACTTGATGAGGTTCTATGTTGTGGGTACTATAGGTGCAGGGCTTTGAAAAGGATGAAGAATCTTATCTGGTTCTGCTGTATCAGTTTTGATTATGTATTTTCCAAGTCCAACAGTGTCACAGGAGTGCAATGCCAGACCAGTGGACTGCTTCAAAACCTGGTTCCTACATTACCCACAATGCAATTTAGACACTGAGTGACATCACTCGAGGTAATTTATTAGATTGCATGCAGCTTCCTCTGGAGCCACAAAAGGCTTCATACTACTTTTACACATATGCAGTCGTGCTCCCCAAGACCTGTAAATACACTTTAATGTTTAAATTGGTGGTTTAACCCTTTAATACTTATACTACTTAACAGACATTGTTTTACTTCATTGCAATTATTCAACATAAGATCAGCTTTAAGAGATTGTTATTTTATTATTAACCTTAAATTAACCTACCTAACAGTAAATAAAGTAGTTAAAATCAGACCAATGTACAACTATAACACAGAAATACTATTTATATCTTGATTCAACCATGATAATGATCCAAGAACATAATAGATCATAAATAACTAACAGTGGCATTTCTTCTGCATCAAGAGTATTTCAATTTTTGATTCTTTGATGCCATTTCATGTAAGAATGAATTAAATCAAATCTAATTGCTGTGGATAAGTGCCCATAATGGGAAACCATTGTATTTCTAATGCAAACTATCATGAAACATATAGGTTTAGTGGGCTTGCCATTGTATATCATGAATATATATAATATACTGTATATATCTATATACTTTGCATTTATTCCATGTAAATTGGATTTCACATGTAGCCACAGACATTTAGCCCTATGTATGCACACAACACAAATGTGCACACACATAAGTGCAAAACACATATGCTGTATGCTAAAAGGTTTTCATGAAAGCCTCATCAGTAGTGGTCCCTGGTGGTTTGTGGTCAACCACAGCATGTTGTCCCAGTGGTTATGCAGTGTGTAAGCGAGGGGTCTCCTGATATGATGAGACACTGGAATGCCTCAGTCAGCTTGCTGTGGTTTCAGAGCACAACTGTGGTTGGAAGGTCCTGGAAGGGTGGCATAAAGCTTCAAGGGCAGTTTTTCATTTTTCGCCTGCCTACATTGCTTTTACATTCCTTTGTTGGTTCAGGTACTTTTTTGTGAATTATTCTAATTCTGTTTTTGTTTTGTTTGTGGACAAACTCTGTTGTTTTACCGTCCAGTAACCATGGTACATTGCGTGGTTTGCACAGAATTATGCCATCGTGGTGGAGTCAGTCAGTCTGTCTCTCTGTGTGTAGGCGCATTCTTGTAAATACTGTAACTCAAGAGCAATACATCACAGAAACATTCAACTTACACCACACGTTCCCACTGAAAAGTGAACTTCGGATGTGGATTGTAGAGCACCTTGCTGTGCGGATTTACATATGAAAATAGAAAATCTCATCATCTTGGCACCACTTCAGATGTGCCAATGTGTTATGTGAGGACAAGTATGCTGACATAGATGTATTTCTTATTTACACATATCTATTTGTTTAGTAAATGTACCATAACCTGTTTGTTCAATATTTCATATTGATGTTGAAACATTTAGCACAAGCGCCTCCTCTTTACTCCAAAGTTATACAGCTATTATTTCAGTAACACAAAACCCTGAACCGTTGGGGTGCATCTACAAGTAAATTTAAATATTTAAAGGATTTAAGGTGCCAAATGTAAATCGGTAGCATTATCAATAATGTATCTGCAAATCTGCAGCCAGTACAGCACACATCTACTGTAGAACACCACATAAGGGTACAAGACCATTGTAAAGAAGTAGAAATGTCATCACAGCTTTTTTGGTTTGCATTTTTGCAATTGGGAGGGGGAATTTATGGGGGGATTTTATGAATGGGTTTTTCAGTTAAACACCCTAAATAAGATTTATGGTTAACCTTACATGTGAACTAAACAGCATTAACGTCTCTTTACCTGTTTGAAAAGGCAGTTGCTAAGAATTGGCTAAATGAGTGTACTGAGATTATCGGTAACATTAAACGCCATTACACCAAACACAGAGACTCATCCACTCACTATTCCATCTTTACAGGCAAGTGTGTAGTATTATGTACACGCTGTAGGGACGGCATACCCAGAAAATAAAGCTCACGTTTATGAAACTTACATATTTGATGAACACAACTTGTGTTGACACTGTGTTGACCTTTAATGTTCCAGACAACCTCTTTAGTCTAATTTTGCCACTTCTCAGCAACCACTATTTTTACGACACATGAGCACCTAATAATTCAATTGATGGACATTTAATGAGACATTTTTGTCTTAGAACATAACAGAACTTTGTTAATATCTTAAGCCTGTGGTAAAAAACTGACCTCATTTTGGGTGTGCAACCAAAATAACAAAAATGTAGCAAAAATGCTAACTTATTTCCGGGTTTTCTTTTAGAGCCTAACGTTAGCTTTTTACTTTACGCTTCAAAAAACATAAAATTGGCGTTCATCTGTGAGGATTATCATGCTAAGCAAAATGTGTAAGTATCATAAGCTTGTGTTTGCCGCAGAGCTTATTTTCTGCAGTAATCCAAAATACATTGGAGAAATCCCATAAGCTTTTAGTCAAAAGGCACTGGGGCGCATCTAACTTCCAGGTTAGCGTACAAAAGTATGTCATCCATGCAACACTCATTTCACTGGTCGTATCAATCACAGAAACATTATCGCACTGGTAATATTACCCAAGGTCATCAGACTCCTACATGGTGGGAGTATAACCTTGAGTGCTTCCACATTGACATGTGACTATGTAAAGATGAGGCCGGTGTTTTTATGACTGTGTTGCACAATATGTTGCAAGATTTGTGTGTGTGTGTGTGTGTGCGCTTTCCACTGGATCCTCTTTGCAGACCTTTTTTGAGAAAAACTCCCACACAGTGGAGAATTTGTACTGACTGACAGTTAGTGTTGAGATTTTGCCATGATATATATATCTGATTGTTATATGTGTGAGTGTTGTATCCTCCTCTCATTGTGTGTATGTGTGTGTTTGTGGGCATCAGATGGAGGAGATGATTAAAGACATCCGCCAGGTGTTCATCAGTAACCTGGATGACCTCACCTGGATGGATGCAGAGACCAAGAAAGCAGCTGAGGAAAAGGTGCTGGTTATAATAAACTGTCTATTGTGTTGTGTTGTATTCTTCATTTTTAGGATACGAGATGACTAAGACGATTGTTTGTCAAATCTTCCCCTCTTCTTATCTATAGGCCCGAGCTATTCGGGAGCGGATCGGCTATTCTGACAACATAATGGACGACGGATACCTTAACAATGAGTACAAAGACGTGAGTGCCTGAAAAGATGCAATTGTGAATGTATTAGTGTAACGGAACTCAGAGTGGGTTCATTCAAGCCTCATATCAGCTCTGTGAAAACATCTCGGCGAATTCTTGGCTTTTGTCGGTGAGCATATGACCAAGTGTTGATAGCTCTCATCGCGGCTAATCCTCCCGTTTCTCTGGCTGTGTGTTGGGTTTTTAGCTGAGCTACAGTGCAGAGGAGTACTTTGAAAACATCCTACAGAACCTGGAGTATGTGCAGAAGAAACGCCTGCGGAAACTCAGAGTTAAAGTCAACAAAGAAGAGTAAGATTCCCCCGTGGGGGCAGAATTCAATCAATGTGCAGCAAACAGGCTTTTACCAGATGTGTAGTAATTTTTAAATTACGATTACAACTGCTTGAATCAGTAATAATAAATGACTTATTTGCTTGTGTTTTCTTGTGACACACTGTCTTGCATTTAGCACAGAGCACTCACATTCTCCCACTCAAACTCCTACTCGCAGATACAGTTCAGCCTTCCACTGAGCACAGCAGGAATGCTAATATTAGTTTGTTATTAGCCACGGGTTAATTTTGATATCTTTCATTAATTTGAGATTGTGCTGCATGAAAATGCTCTTCACTGTGTGCCTGTTTAATTCTTCCCTTCTTGTCGCCTGCAGGTGGGTAACCGGAGCAGCTGTAGTCAATGCCTTCTACTCATCCAGCAAAAACCAAATAGGTATTTTCACATACAAATCACATGTGTGCAATTATTCTCCATTCTGGGTTTAGTCACATATTGAGTGTGACTGTTCTGTTTCTCCCTCGTGTCAGTGTTCCCTGCAGGTATCCTCCAGCCACCTTTCTTCAGCAAAGGCCAGGCTAAATCTCTCAACTATGGCGGCATCGGCATGGTAATCGGTCACGAGATCACTCATGGCTTTGATGACAATGGTAAGATTTTCCGCACTGCTGCTCTCACTTCCTCCCAGAGGCGGCTTTGGCAGATTATATTGGTTTTTGGATCAAAATATCGCCCTGTCTGTAACTGGCACCACTTAAAAAAAAAAGTGTTTTGAAATGCCTTTTGTGCATGCTGCTTCAGATCATTTTTCATTGCCCTCATTTGTTATTGGGTTGTGTGAAGTTACGCTGTTCAATCTCAAAGATGTCAAGATCCTTTTGTGCTGATATCCACAACTGCATGCCACCCAGACACACATAGGAAATGAATAAAATGAAATGGAATGGAAAATTGTCACTTGCAGCATTTTAGCGCTGCCATAGATAACAAGAAAATAGCCTATTGTTTCAGGTCGTAACTATGATAAGGATGGTGACCTGAAGGACTGGTGGACACCAGACTCCACTCAGAGGTTCCTGGAACTGTCAAAGTGCATCGTCAACCAGTATGGCAACTTCTCCTGGGACCTGGCCAATGGACTTCATGTAAGTCCTGGTCGTTCTACACTCTCTCCTTTTTCTTTCCTCATCTCAACATTGCAACAGTGTTTTCTCAAATATTTTCCCAGACCATACTTTTCCTCTCTTTTGTTTGCCTTCCTGTTATCTTTGTCAGTCTATCTATTTCCATCTTCCCCCCACTTTTTGCAGGCTCATCTCTTCTCTGTTCAGGTGCCTTTAATATTCTGTGTTGACTTCTCAATCCCTCTCCCTCTCTTTGTCTCCTCTCATCGGTCCTATCACTTTGAACAGTGCTTCTTTTATCCCCTAGGAAGATGATTTCTTGTATCCCAAAGAGTAATATCTGTGATCTGCTCAAATACAGGGGAAGAAATTACCATCTCCCACTGTCCTTTTTCCTTGCAAGTCTTTATGTTCCCTCTCCCCTTATGTCCTCTCTCTAGTTAAATGGTAACAACACCCTCGGGGAGAACATTGCTGACAATGGAGGGATTCGGCAGGCATATCAGGTAATGAGCCTGAAAACAAAGGCGGAAACTCCGTTTAAGAGCCCTGGTTTAAAGATGACAGAAGATGCCATTCAGTGGTTTGTTATTTTCGTCTGCTCGCTAACATTAATAGACGTGTCATCTTTGCCAGGTCACTGACTGCCTCATTAGCCATTGTAAACACGAGAATGACGAGACATGATATTGTTGTCTGGTTATGACCAGAGGTGAACAGAGAAAAGGGCATTTGAATACAGAAGAGATAACAAATGTTTTCATTTGAGATCAGCCATGCTATAGATTCGTTTTTGCTTTCAGGCCAAGAGCTCTTATGTTATTCTCAGATCAAGATTTCAGGCAGCACACCCGTGTCCTATAATGAAAGGTTCATTCTGGACAGGAAGAGTGAATTGAAATGCTGATTTAATTGCTGAAATGATAGTTTAGATAAACTGCTTCCACAACAATTTTTTTGCTTTAAACAGCCCGACGCATGAAAGCACCCTCTGCTTCAGAGTTTCTGTCCGGTCAGATAGTTAGACGGTGTTTACAGGCAGTATTAACAGAAATGAAATAGTTAATAATGACACCATGATAACATCTAAAACTGGAACAGCTATTTGAAATGTAACTTTTGAATAGTAATGACATTGTTAGTGACATCCACATTTAATTAGCAGAGGCATTATGTGGAATCAGTCACAATCACGCCATTTTGAGCCATTTCAGCCTTTGGTGATAATGGGTGCCCAAAAGCTGTATTCCAACCTCCATTAAACAACAAAAGAAGAAGAAAAAAAGAAACAGAAAAAGGAAAAGAAGAGGACACTATTTCGCCATGCACGGCGGCAAGTTCAGATAAAACA
>CAEMYA010000018.1:11488413-11525803 GCA_903131615.1 Diplodus sargus
AAAAAAAAAAAAAAAAGAGAGAGAGAGAGAGAGAGAGAGAGAGATCCAAAGAGAATTATAACACACAGGATGTTTGGGACAGGGGTGCCAAGAAGAAGCATCAGATATATGGCCGAACTTCGAAGCAGAGTGTCAAAAATATCTTGTGGAACAGAGTGAGAGAGTGCAAGAGGGGCCAGAGTTGATTCACAGTTGTGCAAATACACAAAAGTAGATGGACGGTTTGTGACCATCATTTTATTGATTTCCTCACTTTTAAAAATGTCTTGTACATTTCAACCGTTAGTGGTTTCAACCACATTGGTTCAGGTAAACAGCTTCAATGTGAATGTCCTGCCTCTGAGTGGTAGAGCAGAGCATGAGCATAATTCAGGGTTATACACTGCATTCCACAAAATGTCACCAGCGTGGCAGAGTCAAACAGTTTGGCTCTGAAAAATCAACTACAAAGTGTCTTTCTAACGCCTTTGTCCGGATGATCATTCAGTAACGTATTCTTTATAATTTTTTTTCATGTGTGGTGAAAGCATAAATAACAAGCCTGTGGGTTTGTGTGTGGATGCATTTCCCACCTCAAAGCTCATTCAAGTATTGTTTTCAGTTGAATATCAGTTGCAATGGCTTATTTACTGCTTCCCCTTTCGCTCTCATTGGCCAGTAGGGCACTCGCAGATAACTGGTTCACACCACCCACTTTCCTCGTGCTGTCGCCCTCCTTGTCTGTAGCTGCTATGCTTGCTAACATCACAGCTAGCATTACAGCACCTCAGCATGTTCCTGGGAGCTGTTTTGCACGTTGCACACTATAGACGGCTGAGGTTTTATCCTCAAGTAATCAGAATCAGAAATCCTGTTCCGCAGACGGGGAAATTTGTTAACATGAGGCACAGGAGATGTCCGGAGGTAAAACTTAATAAGAGGCATGACTTGACAGAAAATATACTGTCAGTGAAATAAATCATTTAAATTAACACCTATGCACTTCAAACCTCCAATCTTGAAGGCCATTTTTAAAGAGTCACCCATGCTAGACCCTCTATTGTTTTTTACTGTCAGTACAAAGTTCTGCTCCCCTGTGTTCCTGTCTAGTCATAAAACGACTCAGTTTTCCTTCATGTGCCCTTTGGGCGACCCTAACAGTGGGTCCAGTGGTATGTGTGTGTGTGTGTGTGTTGGGGGGGCGGGCATGCGGCCTTTGGAATGCCTGTCAGTGTGTGTGCGGCAGTGCTTGGGGCAGTGTGTGGTGACTGAGGTATATGAAAGGGGAGCGCAACACATTTTATGTGTGCACACACACCATATGCACACCTGCAAAAAACACGTGCACAGAAGCACACATGTGCATGCATACAACTACACGTGCGATTTATGTGTTTGGATCATAACAGAGAAAGTGTTTCAGGTAGGCAATTAGAGTGGGCACTGTGCTACTGCGTACTTGATTTGAAAGGAGCTCTTATTGTGAAGTGCACTCTCACTGTGCTCTCGTTGTTAAAGGCCACTGACAACCAACCATTCTGAATTTTAAGAGGCAGAATTTTCTGTTAAAAGTTTTAATCACAGCAGCTTTAATACCAACCGTCTTTGCAGGTTTTGGTATAAAAGAAAAAGGAATCAGTGTGCCCTGTGCCAAATTTGAAAGTCTCACTGTTGTCAGGGTTTGCAAAATGCTGAGGGCCCAAATGCAGAGAAACAGTCAGGCAGGTTGAAACAACAAAAAGCGAGCTTTAATGAAGTAGGCTGTGATCCACAAGTCCGAAAAGAAAGAAAACAATTGAAGTTCAGTATTTAAAAAAAAACAAAAAACAAAACTACAAACTACTACAAGCTCGACAAAGGAACACTGGAGACATTAGACTGACATGGGAAACAGGACTGAGTGAACAACACAGGCTTAAATACAAACTAAACTAACAAGGGGATGAGGTGCAGGTGGAGACACTGGGAACAGTGCTAACGAGACTGATGAGAGACAGGTGTGGGGGGACAACCAGACTGTGGAGCAGCAATGATCCCTGGAGGGAAACAGAACACAGGGAACACAGGTGAGAAGGAACTAGAAAGTGACAAAAAGACACAAGAGGATATAACTACAAAATAAAACAGGAAATCAACAAATAAAAAATAAAAAAAAACAAAAAATGAATGAACACAATGAACCTGAAAATTAGCATAATGTGACCTCTTTAAAAGTCCCATATTATACTGTCTTTCATCAATTTCACACAGCTGTCAGAGGTCCAACAACACTGTATTTGAAATGTATTGCTCCAAACCCATCCATGGTCCTGAATTTCAGCTGTCTGAATGTCGCTCAAGTGAGCTCTACTGAGAGCAGGCTGTTTCTGTGCCTGCACCTTTAAATGCTAATGAGCTCCGTCTGTCAACGCCTACTTGGAGAGCCTTGCCTGCCACACGCCCCTCTCAGGAAGAGGATGCCGCTTGTGCTAGCGGTAGCATGCGCTAATGTTTTACGGTGGATGTAACCTTATGGCTCGCCAAGATGCTGTCGTTCAACCAAACCAGTTTGACCCAGAAGGAGAGGCTCCTGAGGAAGTACAGACTCGGTTGCAGCAGGATGTTTCAGAATGGTTAGTGTGTCTGAATAATGTTAGTTTGTTCTATATGTTGTTACAGTTACTACCATGTAGCTAATGGCTAACAGATAGCGAAAGCTGTGTTTGTCTCCGACACAGTCTCCAAACTCTTGGACACTGGTCACATCGTCTCTGTCTCCAGTCTGCACATGTTTCCAGACTTTATGCTGTGACAACCAAGCTCTATCGTAATATTATTAACGTTAAACTCGCTTCAAATGCCATTGCATAGCAGACCGAGGAGGAGCTAACTAGTTAGCCAATTTCCAGCTGACTTCACCATACTTGCAGGCAACTGTAAATACTATCAAAACGTGGTGACACTTACCTGTGGCTCAGGTGCAGTTGCTGTCGTCCAGTATGGTTGGGACTGGTCCTTTTATTAGCGTCAGTGTCGAGGCAAAGCCAGTTTTGTACTGACCCTCGGTACTGAGGTGGTCCGATGTGAAGTGTTTAGCACACATAAAAGCTAACTCAAACCGTAGCCGGCACGTTTTCGTTAAAAATGAAACGCAGCCACTGTCTCTTCGGTTATTCTGTAGCTGCGAAACATTGCGAAACACTGCTATCTTACCACTGGACACAACGAACTTCACTCCCCCCCCCCCCGGATACCTCCTATCATCGCAGAGGAGGCCTGCCTGTGAAAATGACTCCTATCGATGCGTAACGAAAGGAGCTGATTCTGAACAGCCTGTTGGAGCACTGTTTTACCAGTGGGTGGGCTGCAGAGACCATACAGGAATCGTTTGCTTTCCTCATTCTGGGAGTTGGCAGGCTCAGGGAGGACTAGTTTGTATATGTAGAGACCAGAGAAAATGTGTTTTTCATAATATGGGACCTTTAATACAAAGATGAGATCACTCCTATCTCATCTTTACTGAACTGTATGAATGGATGAAGACTGAATTCATACTAACCTTGCTCATGGTCAGCAATGTCTTGATGTCTCAGGAGTCTTTTGACTCTCAAACAATGGATGCTGGGAAGTCTGCTAATATGCCACGAATCAGGCCCCCAAAACTTAACATACTGTGCTTACCATGATCATTGTACTCCATATTTCTAAGACTAACTTGATTTAGCAATGGGTGAGGTTTTTTCTTCGTTCTTTTTAATGAAAACTTAAGAATAATCAATGACCATTCAAAAGTTAAAATTAATATTTAATCTGGGTTTCCAGTGTAGGGCTGCACAAAATATCTTTTCAGCACTGACATTGCAATGTTTGAATGCACAATAGTCACATAGCAAGACATGCAATGTAAGGCAAATTAATCTACAGAGCAGGGCCTGCTTTGGTTGTTTGATAAAATGCACATTTTCACAGAATCACCCCATTCTTTTTTAACAGATCAGTTCAATCCAAATAGAATTACTCAAGTTAATATGGTGTATCAGAAGAACAATGCAACGTCAATTTCTTCCTATTGTTCAGCCCTAATAGGATTAAAATTGAATCCAAACCAGCCTCAGCTGCCTCACATTATATCTCCTGCTGGAGCCCTTCACACAGGTATTTGTGCTCACTCCATAATTAATGTATAACAGTGACATCCTGTGGTTGTTCAACATATCTGTGTTGTTCAGAGGAGCCTGTGATGATTGACTTTATGCAAAAGTTAGATCCCATCAAAAGTGTAAGATCCAGTTTCTTGACAGGATTACAGTTTATTCTGTTTCTTCAAATAGCAAATGTTGATCTTGATTCCTGCATTTGATCTTGTTTCTTCTTCCCAGGTTGAGCTGCATGTTTGCTTGCTCTGATGCACTTCATGGCACATATTGCTAATGACTGGCTTACTGACGCTATTTGTGTAATTTAGCAATCATATATATTTGTATACTCTCTCCTCATGTTGTGACCAGCCAGCAGTGCTGTGACTTTTCCTTTTCTTATTTAATCATGCAGTAGTTCAACCACATCCCCCGCAGATAGCATTAATCACTCAGATTCCAATAATTACAGTTTACATCAAATACTTGATGTTGGTTCAAGGCAGCAAATAACTTTAATCAATCAAAAAAACATTTATCTAGCAACCCTCTTGATTGAGGGTATTGTGCAGTAACAGACTGCCATCATTAAAGTAACCATTGATCGTCTGTCAGCAGCAGACAGGTGAAAGATCAGTTTCATTACTTTTACATCTTAGTGCAGTCAGTGACAATGTAGACTGCAATTTTAATTAACCGCTTCAAGTTTGGGACTGGCATGAAGGTCACAGCACTTAATTGGTTCAGTTGATGTAAGGCACTTTCTGTCACAACGGGAAATGCCACTTACTTGCCGTGCAGTTTCCTATGTTCTCTGTGTTACAGGAACTACTTTTGCTTTCCATATCAACGTTCTTGATGGGCCAAATAATCCACGAGCACAGTAGCTGTAGTTTCTTGTATTATTTCACTGTTGGTACACAGATACAGTTTTACAATGATATAGTTATGAAATGGTTAGTCAACCTTAAAGAATATTGTTTTTCTAAGGGAGACAGGCAATCTTCAGTCAATCAGAAAGTCTTTTGTACTTCAGTCTCCTGATGATGGAGTGTGTGTAATATAGCTCTGTAGTTACACAACAAAATCACATTATTCCAATTGTAGTTTTCAGGATCTGAATTTATTTTGAGGTTTTATTGATTTTATTTTTTTAAGCCCAGTTGGTTCTGGCCTAGAGCTACTGTTATAACCAAGTTGAGTATTCCCTTTGAGTGAGGGAACAGCATCAGCTTCACATGCAGCCCCAAAAACAAGTTTAAGACCAAATGAGACCTGACTCTGTCCTCAACACCCCTATGCTTTGAAAAGACCTCCGCCGAAGGCCAGGTTGTTCAAAGGCCATGTCTGCAAACACCACTGGTATGGCCACTACTATTGCAACTAATACTTAGCACGGGGGGGCATAAGGAGTCTGTTTCTATAGTGTGTCTTTTATTACATCTTCATTGCTAAAATGATTGAACAAAGTGCAACTGTGCACAAAGTACAGATTATGGTAATTGTGTTGTTTTTCTGTTGTTGTTTTTTTAGCTAATGTAAAACATTTTGTTACAACCATTTGCCTCATCTTAAGGTGGAACATCTGCCGCCTTCGGGTCACGTATTTTCCATATTTTCATCAAAAGAGTGCATTCCACCGTGCAAGCAACACAGCAATAAACATAAACTCTACATAGTAAACACACACAGTTAATGTCCCACACCTGGAAGACATCTTATTACACAGCAGCATGTGGTGTACCTGCATAATGATCTATTTGAGGGACACAAATGCCACACTGGGGCTGACTGCAATGGTTGGGAGGGTGTGTGTGTGTGTGTGTGTGTGTGTGTGTGTGTGTGTGTGTGTGTGTGCGTGCGTGCGTGCGTGTGTGTGTGTGTTCACAAACAACATGATGCTACTGGATTACTATGAAGTTGTGTGTGTGTGTTCAAATACGAGCTTGCACATACACGTGTATGAGTGAGAGCGACTCTACATGTACGCATGTGTTCCCTCATGAACATTTGTGTGCAGTTGGGTCACATGTGTTTCTGCTAACCCTAATGCATTGCTGTGGTAAACAAAGTTTCCATCACAATCTTATTGCCCTGTTGAACTGATGTTTACATCTGGTGCACAAAATGACACCAAGTGTACAGGCTTATTTGGCCTGTGCGGGCGTATGAGGCTTACACCTCCTGCTTACGGGAAAGTGGATATGGCACAACCTGCATTAACAAGCAGACGTCTAATTCCCTGTTATTAAACGCAGACTTCGAAATGCTCTTTAAAGCTGACAGCGCTACTATTACAGATTTGGAGGCTCAGCTATAATGGCAAGTTATGAGCTGACATGTTGGGCAAACATTAGTTATTTGATTACTTCTACTGAAATCCAAATACTGGCTGGAGTCTTTGAGGATGGGCTTAATTCAGCTTTAATCTTCAGTTCAGTAATATGCCAAAAGTAAAACAGTTCATCAAGTGCTTACATATAATGACCCCACCAGGCCAACTCAGCATATAACAATAAAAGTGTAGGAGAAAGTGCAGCTCCCCACTAAATTATCTTTCCACTGTTTTCACCGTCAGCTCCTATGACAATGCAGGACAACACAACATAAAAAAAATAGGTGTTTGGTAGGCATGGCAATGACATCGCTAGTCCTAACACCCAATAGTTTTCATGTCCAGTATTGTGACATACATATACAGATGACACACGCAAACACACATGTTGATTTTACAGAGACTCACATTAATTTCCTGTAGAGTGACCTTAACCCTGATCACCCAGCCTCGAATCCAAACCAGGATTTGTCCAACCCAATCCAGCCCTTGACTTGACTCAAGTGGTCCCCCAATTAAATGGTCAAACAAACACACACACACACACACACACACACACACACACACACACACTCAATAAGGTAGCCATTCGTCATTTTACAACCTTTTAGTTACTAAACACACACTTTTTCTAATTTAGCTTTGAGGAGCTCTGTCGAGTGAAGTGCAGCTGCCAAAATGAATAAATGTATCACATCTGACATTGTGCATAGAGATTGCTGAGTGTTCTCATTAGGACATCTATTTGATGGTAATGGATTTCAATCCATGATGTCTGAAAAGATTTATAATTCACAGTATACTGGAGATTTTATTAAGTATTACATAAACTGAGGGGGAAATGCATAAATGGGTTTAATTAATTCATTTATAACAAGACAGAAAGTTGGTCATGCCAGAGGAAACTTTCTTCAGAGCTAAACATCATTACCACTGGAACATTGCAGAGAACTATTGTTCATTTTTATACAAGCGTTTTGACTTATCTGAAAATAGCTGAGAATATGTCTCTAATAGAAAAGTAATATCCAAACATGTTGATAGTTTCTTCCCTGTGTCCCGTGGAGGCAGAACTTAATTTCTGTCTTGAATTCAATTACTTCCACGCACGCCTCTTTTCTGCCAAAAAGAGAGAAATCAAAATCCATTAGTACAACAAACACACAGCCTGCATCTGTCTGGGTGTGGTACGTTTTGAAAAAAAATGAAAAATGATTATGTACTATTTTTTTTAACCACTACACACTGACTACTGGCCACTGAAAAGAGGGTGCAGATGAAAGTGTAGTGTCTGTATATTCAGCCTTATAGCAGCTCTGTAAAGCTTAACTATAGTGATGTTTTGAGTTAAATGCTAACATCACAAGGCTTACATGCCCCAAATTAATAGAAATCATACTCTGGGATACTCATACATACGTAACTCTATATAAAGAGTCATGCGATCCATCCAATGGTTGTTGAAATATTATTAAAGTGGTAGACTGACTGAAGTCTGTCACACCAACACTGCCATCCCCAGAGTCACACCAGTAGCTAAAAATTCAAAGAGGCTCAAACAAAACCATCTTTATATGTGAAGGGCACTCACATAATGCTGTATTGTTCATACATGTATTTACGAGCACATCCTACCCAAGCAAAAATGTAGACAAAGTAGACAACTGCTGTGCAGGCAGCAATCCATCCTACGATCAGCAGAACAGAGAAGAGTTTGTGGGATGAAGCTGCTGGACGGGCATCTAGAGAGACAAATATAGACACAATAACAATGATTCGTGAGGATGCATAAGATTTATTGAATTAAACTTTTGCCCAAACCTTTTGGGTGGAATGTGGGTTTCTTACCTCGTTTAGACATGGCACCTCTCTCCGCTCTAATCTTCTTGTTGTGATGAGCGCACCGCCAGGCTTCATGCTGCGAGGAGTTGACAGTGGAATCCGGCAGGGCAGGGTGGAACAAATTTGGCGGACTTCGAATTAAATCCATCCTCAGCCCTTCTTTGGTCCCATCTAAACTTACACTGTTCTCTTCTCCTCAACGCTGACAAAGAGATTTAGATTTCTAAGAGAAACATACATTTTTTCCCTCTCTTCTTTTGGAGGTGAAACCATTCCCCTCACAGCCATTTCTCTGTGGACCTGGTCCCAGCTGTGCGAGGCCCTGGGCTCCTCTTCCTGTATTCCCCTTGAGGAGCTGCTGCAGCTGGCGCTGGCAACTTGGTCTCGAGGGGGTATATTGGTTCTTCTTCAGTTTGGTCATTATGGGTCAATATCAAAGCTACAGGAAAACAAATAACATTATTTTAGTAAGCAGAATCTGATTGGAATTTATTTGTATAAGTGCATGGCTTTAAGTGGCTTGAAGTGCATACTACCAGTGGAAACTACGTGGGCTATCAGACTGTCTCCTCTTGAGGTACAAAGTGGTAGTAAGAGACTGGACTGGCCAGGCTAGCTGGTAAGCATGCCAACTTCAGGAGACATCTCTGCAACACATTGACACACTTTTCTTACATAACGTCAACACTAGTGTCCCTTCACATTCTATTGATAATGTTACTGTTTAAACACCATTCTGGTCATATCTTGCACATCAAAATATAGAAAGAGAGCAGACGGAAGGAGGAGAAGTGAGCAAAGAGTAGATGAGAGGAGAGGAGCACCAATTACTGGAGACTATTTAAGTACCCACAAAGGCTGAAGTAGAAGAGCAGAGGAAGAGGGAGATCAGGTGGTCGAGAAAGTGGAGAGCAGAGGGAAGAATGAGAGGAAAAGGAAAAAAAGAGTGCGGAAAGGAGAGGACACTCATGGTGTAATTGGATGAGCACTTGTCAGTGACAGGGCCTGCTCCTGAAAATGACAGCTCTCTCTTTCACCCTCCAACCCCTTTTCATCTTTAATAGGCCCCTCTAATCAATTTGTACATCTACACAAGCACTTTCACATGCCCATATACAGCCCATTATCAGTGTGGTGAGGTTTGAGGGATATTGGGGTCAAACTGATTGCATAATTACGTGGAATTACCCAACCCTTGCTATCACTGACAAGCATGGTCGTTGATGACCATCAAAGACTGAAGATGAAGTGTTTTTTTTTTTTTTAGATCTTTCAAAATAAGTGCAAACATTGGAGATGGGCTGTGGCTTACACCAGAAGCTACAGTATCTCAGATTAAGATAATAAAAACAACAACTGCATCATCTGTTTTTTTTTAACTGCTATCCCTGCTATATCCACTATCATCTCCCTTCAATAACAAACTAATGTTCTCCCTCTGCTAGGCGACAATCTGATTCTCTCCCATATGGCAGTGATTTCTGTTCATCACATAAATCTTCTTCCTCTTCCTTCCTGCAGTGTGGCAGCAGATGACCCTCATCCATTGTTGCTTCAAGTATTTATCCATCCACTTTACCAAGTTGAAGTATGGGTTAGTGTTTTGAGCAGAAAATAGATTTGTTTTATTTGCAAAACATGTTTAATAGAATTTAGAAAGCACTCCATGACATAGAAAGAGAATTTATGAATTCTCTCCACAGGACATTGTGTTTATTTGCCTCTTGCTCCATTCACCACTTTCATCAGGCTGTATTTACATGCCGCGTCCTGTGTTAACTAATCAATGCTGTTTATACTTAGATTTCCCTTGCTGCACTTATCTTCCAAGTGATGTATATCTATCTTTGCCCTTCTCCTCTGCTGACTCCCTGGGTTGATCCAGGGGGTGTATGGAGGGGAGTCCTGCCTGTTTCCTGGTCATGAAGTCACCACAGCCTGAACTGAAATTTCAGAGTGAGACGCTTAAAGAGGCAATATGTAAGAACCTCAGTTGAATGCATTCAAAAATGAACCATCAACAGCATGTGAAGAAATAGTGGTTTTGACATTATGGTGTCTTCTGAAATTAGCATGCTAACTAGCTAGCCCTTGCTTGTCCCAGTCCAAAGCTAGTGCTAGCAATGTAACATCAAACCACTCCCCTGGCTCGACAGCTAACTGAGCCAATTAGCTAACAGAAGCTGAAGTCCGCAGCAGTTAGCGGTTACACTGGTGATAGGCTGAAGCCAATCTGTTTTGAAAATGCATCTGATCAAGGCTGGCCACTAAACTGGGACTGAGGATACAACACAGAGGTGATATACAGCAGCTCGGAACATAACTCTTGACTCAGTAATGGGCGAAAAACGATGACCAGAGCCGCAATATTCTCACATCCCACTCTGTGAATTGAGAATGTATTTCAGCCTAAGGGTGACTGTGGAAAGATGAAAACCATGGCTGTTTTGGTGAGTTTTATTTTCTTTGAGTGTGTTTGATGATGACTTCAGGAGGAATTTATTCTTGACATTTTCTGAATTTTGTTTACTTATTCGAACATGTAGCAAACTCATCGCTTTTAACATATTCCAGTTCAATCAATGGATACTAATGAACTACCGCCTCTTGCAGAAAAAGTGGTGTCAGGAGTCAGGATGCGCTAGGGCTAGCTGGTTAGCATGCTAACTTTAGTAGACATCTCTGTAACACAACACAGAGACACCTTTGAAATTACGTCAACACTGTCTTTTCCTCACATTCACTTCTGTTCGTGTTTTATACTAAGATTCTGGCATTATCTTACCTGTTATTTTTTTCTTTTTCTCACCTGCTGCAGTTTTAAACAGTGAGCACATTGTTGGCTTCAGGCTATGATCTTTGCAGCGGAGGAAAACAACAACAACCCAGACCTCCTGTCCAACTTCCCCCTAAGCTATCTGGCAGCGGATACTTGGCTAGCAGAGAGTACCACTCACTTAACAGCCATCTTTTTTGTATCTTAACAGAAAGTTTGTTGGGCAAACTCAGGATGTGGATCTTTGCCTACAGTCCCAGTTAATGTTGGTGATGTGTGAACTTCAGCCTCCGTTGTTGTTGTGTCAAACACCCCTGGGGTGCTTGATATGACCCATGCTGAGGATAATTGTTAATGATGATTTTCGTGCTTGTTAGTTTTCTGGCAAATATTTCTGATACTATTATCATATGTCTCTCTTTGGCTCTTGCACATTTGTTGTTTGGGCTGCACTGTGGTACACTGTGGCCTCACAAGACAAAGCTAATGGGTTCAAACTTCAATAAGTACCTTCTGTGTTTTGGTTTGTGAGTTCTCCTTGTGTTCACTTGAGTTTCCTCTGGCTACACCTGTTTTCTTCAAAGACATGAATGTCAGATATTAAAGATGCTCCCACAAGCGCCTTTGATAAAGCACCAGCCTAAAAAATACAGTATTCTGGGCACTGCACAGTAGGTGCTCACATCAGATAAATACTTAAGATGGGTCAAATGCAGGGGATAAACTATCTTATCTACCAGCTTATCTTTGGCACTACTTAATTGTTACGTAACTACATTTCTGTTTTTCACACTCACTGTCACTTCCTTTTTAAAGTATCTTTCTTTCTGTCTGTTCGTCAATCTCTCATTGGCTAATAGCCACTCTTATTCTGCAGATGAGCTACTTCTGCTCAATGCTGCATAAGCGTGGGCCATGGCTGAATTGCTGCGCCTGCTTGGGTGGGCCAGGGTGGGGGCTGGTTTCTGTGGATGGTGCCTTTGACAGATTTGAGCTTCAGATGTTAATGGACGCACTCAAGGGAATTGAAGTGTGTTTCCGACCATGAAGTGATTCCGATGAAAAAGACACTGCATTTCCACTCTATTTCTTTCTCATTCTCGCCTTTACCATTTTGTCTCTTTCTTACTATCCAATTTTCTTCTTCTGATTCTTAAGATCTCCTTTTTATTCCAAGACTTACCAAAGGATTATAATACAAAGGATTGTCAAAGCATCCAGAAATTCTCTGCCAGAGCTATTTTAAAATTTCTTATCAGATCGTGATGCAGTGGCAATTTAATTGCTAACATTTAGTATTCGATTTTCACATTATATAGATAGATAGATAGATAGATAGACACATAGATACCTCTACTGACAAACTGATCCACCAGAACATACCAGTTAAGCAGTGGATTGCTAATGAAGCTTCATATGGCACTGTCTCAGCAGAATTCGCTCTGCAGAAGGCTGATGCACCTGGATTAATCCCAGCCCAAGTTCACACGGCCCTGACCCTTTCATGATGGAACAGTTTTAGCTCTTTCAGTGATGACCTTGGAGAGACGTCCTGTTCAAGTGTAAACCCACCCTGGTGTCAACCATTGGTTTGTGGGCAACCTTTTTAATGCCTTGCGTTTGGCCTTACTGCCATCACCATCTTGTTTTTTTGGAGCCAGACGTGACCACATTTTGAGTGAGAGGCTGGAACTAGGGGGGATCACCTGATTGGATCTGATTAAGAGCCTGAGAACGTGGAAGTGTCAATTAACTTGATTGAACTTGACAATCACAAGGTAGCCACACCCGAAGCATACACTGATTTATTTGGACTTTAAAGACTTTTACACACTGTAGGTGTTTTTTTTTATGCAAATACATTTCGCCTTTTTTAAACTGATGTTTATGTCAGAAAGAAAGCAAATATTTACGGCTAAAAACGCAAATTAAGGCATCAACCAATCATGTTATAAGAAACCAACGTCATGTCACATCCAAGGACAATGGCAGACCTGTTGATTGTCATTTATCACACACAAAATTATACAGACAATATGACAAAGGTGACTTAGCAACTACCGTTGCTTCTATCGGTTAGTTTGTTTGTAACTTTGCTTTTGTATGGTACTAATGCAACTGTTTTCTCTCTTAGAAAGTCCACTACCTGCCTGCCTATATTGAACTTTACAACACCTTTGAAGAAATGGATTAACTCTGATGAGACTGGAGACTAAAATACAACATCATCAACTGGCACGTGTCACTGTTGGCCATTTTGTGTCTCTCAAGGATTGCCACTCAGATTGCCACTTTCAGCGATGTGGGTTGAAGGCAGCAGACAAAGCGACATCTTTTTGAGACTTTGTGTCTGTTTTACTCACTGAGAAACTCCAAAACATCTCCCTGCTTCTGAATTCTCAGTATGTGATGAAATATTAATACAATATTACGAAATTACCTGATCCTAGGTGCCTGTGTCTGAATGCTGCTGTCTCTTCTTCTCTTCCTGGTACACGAGAAGCTGTGTAGAAAGGGAGAGCTGTGTGGTGCTCAGACTGTCTTCCAACTTCGGAGGGTTCATTGTATTTGTTTGAACATACAAATAAAACATTAATAACTTCACAATTGATTTTCCTGTACTGCATGCAGGCAAGGATCAACTGTCAAATGTTTGTAACTCCATGACGTCGTTCTCTTTTTTTAATTTATTTTTGTTCTTGACATTCTGTGAGGAACAAAAAAAAAGTTTTAAATCTAATTAAGTGTTTTTAAAAACTTATTTGAATTAGTGGGACCTGTATGTTGATTTTTATTTCATCTATCCTATTAAAGGTGCACCATGTAGTTTCAGGGAAAACATTTTACCCTTTGTTTTCAGAAAATGAAAAAACAAACTGATCTGAAAGGACAACATAATTTCATAATGTTTTACTCTTTTTATATTTGGCGACCGCTGCCACCTTCGTCTGGGTTCGTATTCTTACTGAGTTGATATTGTAATTCTTAAAATACAGAGTTTAAATTGAATCTCCACAACTTCATACTGCCGCTTTATTTGTTTTTTAATCAGAAGTGTTTGTCTGCTGGTGGTCAGGTTTGCCCTTTGTTGACCTTAAATTAGTTATGCTGCTCGAAACATTAAATTAACAAATACTTTTAGATAATTTGGAAATCTCTGTTTGATTTGAACCCTAACGTGACATTGCTGGTTTTTGTTAACCCTATAAATTGTAGAAGAAGTCACACAGCTCAAATTATGAGAAGAGGCTGAATTAAAAGCTGTGACTTTAGGGTTCCACCTCAAGTGTACCATTCAGATGTCTCCTCCTGTACTGTAGCAGGGAAACTCCCCATCAACTTTAACAGTGTTAAAGTTGTTCACCTTCACCTGCATGAACTCAACTCTGAAGTGAAATTTTGCAGTGGAGAGCCATCTTGGCCTCAGGCTTATGCATTTCTGCCCCAAAGTGTTTTACTTTTCTTCTGATCCCTGAAAAAAAAAAAAGAAAAACCTGAAGAATGGCCAGAGAGTGGAAATTGGTCGAAAGGTACAAAAAACATATTTTTTTAATATTCAATGTTCTTTATATTTAAAATACTGTTGCTTCTCTTTCTATGCTTGTGTTATCTGCACATACTGTGATCTAAGTTGTGAATTGTTGCTGGTGGAGACTGCAGCAAAACATTTGCATATGTATGTCTGAATAAATAGAAATAATCTTCTCATTATATTATCAGCTCATGAGTTAGTGTGGTGCCACCCAGACAGCCCATCATAAACATTTGCACATCAGACACCGGCTCTGTGAGTGTTTGTGTTGCACACTTTGCAAATTGTTCTCTCTCACTCTTATTATTCAGTGTGAGAAACTCTATTGCTGTCTCTCGATCGCATTCTGTCAACACGATTCTTATCTGTCCTCCCATTTTAGAACGCCCTAACATGGATCTGGTGCCTAATTAGATTAGCACAGTGACTCATGCATATCATAAAAGCCATCACCATTGGCGCTAGTTCAATTTCGAGGGATTTTTGAGTCTTTCATATCATTTACTGCCCTGTATAATGTAGGCAACCGCGCGGGCCCCAGTGAATGGTGCTATTATGGCAGCGACCATTAGTTTCAGCTGCAGTTTCTATGGTGCCCATCTTCTCTGTGACACTGGCTCTCACTAACATAACAGGAGAAAGGAAGTTGGAGAGAAAGCTACCTGAAAAGAACTAGTTTGAAGAAAGAAAAATTGCCAAAAGCCAGGATTACGGTGAAGGAGACGTCATCATCATGCAAAGAGAAATGGTCATGACCTCAATCATTGCAAGACATTTAACATTCTCTCTTACATACGTGATGATTAGACACATAACGTTTACAAGTGTCTTGCTCCTTTAAATCCCTTTTCTGTCACACTACATCATGTGTCCTTAACAGCTCTTATCAGTAATATTGGTGCATTTAGAAAAGAGAAGTTAACAGCACAAAATAAAATGGAACAGCTCTACAGCTACACAAACATGCAGTTATTGAGCCATTTATCCAACTTTATTGTCATTCTTTATATAGGATAGGGTTTACATGCATTTGTATTTTGCAAAAATGTTGGTAAGGGTCTAGTGGCAAATATTCTTCCCCCTTGGCTGTCTGTTCACCTATACTTTGTACATGTACACTCAAACATTTTACATAATCTTTCAGTGACCACCGCCTCAACAATCCAGACAAGAGACGTCAGACTTCTGCCAGTTCAATAATCACAAAAATGGTGCTTGTCAGCCTACGACTTACACCTAAGAAAAATTGTCACTTTTGTAATTGCGTTTTTCCCAACTCAGTTGCTGATGTTAGTTGCAAATTGGTTAGGTGGATGTCTCAGATAGTGTAACTGTCGAATACAAGTCCCAAGTGGACTGTTAGCATTCCCAACTGGCAGACATATTTGCTTACCAACGCTGCAAACTACTCCCTCAAAACAGACTATTAAGTTGAAGAGACACTTCTGACACTGTCAAAACAAAACAAACGATACTGCCTGCAGCACTGAAATTTACTGCATGGCTGCTGAATTTGATTGTGCCATTTTATCCATCCCTGTATCTCCAGCGCTTTTACTGCTAACACTTCCCATCACCCCAAGATATCATATCACGACTTTCTATTCATGACACATTTTGTATTACTTCTCTAATCTGTCTTTGCGAATATAAACCCTTGTGTGTCCCTTGACAAGTCTTCTGTCATTAAAGGAAAACATCTGGTCAGAACGTTTTCCTAGAAACACTCACTGATGACAAGACCGAGCAAATAGCTTTATGTTAGTAGATGTCATCCCCTTATTACATGTTTGAGTTACCCTCTCATCACCACGTGCCATTTCTCAACATTTCTTGGAATGGATTTCTATGTGTTCTTGACTTATGCGCTATACTCACTTGCTCTTTTAATATATTTTTTCACAGTCATGACAGACTTCATTTTACGTCTGTGTGCCTGTGATTTGATGGCCTATTCATTTTATTGAAGAAATTGCATTGGAGAGTTTTCTCATTCAAATTATTTAACCCTCGAATGGAGAGGATCTGCTCTGCTCCCCTTAATTAAATCAAGCAAATAGCGCTACCATTTGAAGGATTATTCTTTGAAATGAAACGAAGACTGGCTTTGCACTACAGATAAATCTATCTGTTGTCTTATAGTACTTGCTGTCAGGAGAGGGGACAGACTTCAAGGGTTAATAATAGTGAAGGTTAGAAATACATGCAAATTGAGTATTACATTGTCAATAAAACACTACTGTCCATCTGCCCCTTCTGTCCAACTGTCCCCGATGGACGTCAGACACCCGGCGTTTCTCTGTCTTCCAGTTTATTCCTCTGACTTGGGAGGAACAACAGATCAATCAGTGGCAGATAATCAATGTTAGCCTGAGAGCAGCTGTGGAGAGCATGAAAAGTCTCTGACGTTTTAGTTTGTTATCGTAGGGAACAGCCAGGCCTGATGTTTATATGTAAAGGCCTCTGGAGTATGAGGGTTTAATTAACCAATGACAGCTGGGATTTCCACAGAGCATACCTCAGAGACCCTGGGCCTCATCATCCTATCTTGGGTCAAATCAGCATGGACACTCCTGCCAAACCCCATTCAGCTCTAGCAAAGAGCTGTCCTTCATATTCCCACTGAGAATATCCAAGGAGTGTCATGGTGCTGGAAAAATACAAAACGTTTAATTGATTCATGTATTTTGTAAACTGTTGCCCGCGTAACTATAGTACACACCCATATATTTTTCTTGAACATGGGAGTGAAACTACAAGACATTACAGAGGATTACATCATACATTGGTCTATCTTTTTGATTTGTTTCTGTGATTGTTCTGCCAGTTCTCATTTCTTACGCCACTGATAAAATGAATTCATAAAGTTAAAGTGCATCTTGAAACAACACCAAAGGGGCAAATTTATTGTTGTGTCAGACTGAAATAGTTTACAGGACAATGTACAAAGGGAAATATTTGAGAAACTTATTGTTAGGAATGAACGTGTGTGACAGCATTGTTGCACATTTCCAGATAGGAGATGATGAATGTCAGAATGCAGCATTGACAGCACACTACTACCATCTGGTGGTGAAATTCAAATGTCACACCGGAGCAGAGTAGGTGATTGCAATGCAAGACACTCAGGAGCAGCAGCAGCAGCAGGATATGAAAGAACAAAAGGGGAGGACCTCACATGGATCAAATCCAGAGAAGTACAATCAGGGACTGGTGAACTGGACAATCACAAGGAAGAGATAACAGCAAGGACAGGAAGAAACACAACGCGAGACATGAGGGTGAACCTTATAAAATAAAACAGGAATCAATAACTAAACCAAAAACCCAAACCATGAAAGTAAATGTCTAAGTACAGGAGGAACTTTGTGTCTGCCTTCAGTTACTGAAATTCTTTTAAAGCGAAGTGCACATGTATAAACATATATCAAATCTTTCATTTATCTTAAAGAAGTCCATTAAAAAGAGTCTTGAAAATGTACCTGTGGTAAAGATGATCTCCTAAAATTTGTCAGTAAGAACAACTTTGGACATCAGGTGTTTCCTTGTGTTCTTTTCTGGCCTAAGCAGGATTATGTAGCACTTTGGAGCAAAGATGCAGCCAAGCAGCCCATAACTGGAGGCCAAGATAGCAAACACCTCTGTGACTGTGGCGTACTTCCCTGGAGAGCTGATATAGGCAGGAACAAAGGCTACCCACACTGCACAAAAAATTAGCATGCTGAAGGTGATGAGTCTTGCCTCGTTAAAGTTGTCTGGGAGTTTTCTTGCCAGGAAGGCCAAGAGGAGGCAGAGGCAGGCCAGCAGACCGATGTAGCCCAGGACGAGAGCGAATGCTATCGGTGAACCTTCGTCACACAGGAGGATGACGACAGCGCTCTCGCGTGGCATCAATTGCAGTGAAGTTGGGGGAGAAACTACCAGCCACACTGTACATATGATAACCTGTATGAAAAGAGACATTTTGTTTTTTGCTTGTTACACTTGAATGTATATGCCCTTGAGTATTCAAAGCAATTAGAAGAAGTCCTACCTGGACCAGTGTACAAAAGGCAATGATTGCCTTTTGCTGCGCAGGCCCAAACCACCTCATGACATTACTGCCTGGAAGTGTTGCTTTAAATGCCATTAACACCACAATTGTCTTTCCCAAAATACAAGAGATACAGAGGACAAAGGTGATGCCGAATGCTGTGTGTCGCAGCATGCAGGACCACTCAGAGGGCTGGCCGATGAAGGTCAGAGAACACAGGAAACACAGAGTCAAGGAGAAGAGCAGCAGGAAGCTCAGCTCAGAGTTGTTGGCCCTGACAATAGGGCTGGTCCTATGAATGGAGAATATGAGGACAACAACGCAGGTACAGAAGGAGCCAATGAGGGAAATCGTCACCAGTGTGATTCCCATGGTGTCACTAAAGGAGAGGAACTCCACCTGCTTGGGGATACAGGCTGTCCTCTCAGCATTGGACCAGAACTCTGGCAGGCAGTGTGTACATTCTATGGCATCTTAAGGAAAGATAATAAGTCTTTAGCTCCTATACTGTGGATTTACCACTGCAAGGTCAGGTTTATAAACATAATGTGGGTAGTTTCCTCACCAGTGTGATTGCTAATCTCCCCAGCTGTACAAACCACACAATCATGGCAGCAAATAGGAAAGTGAGGTCTGATCGCCTTCCTGGTACCTTGGGGACAAATGCTGCTGCATACTGACAAGGGAACCTGAGCAAAACATGAAATACATGGCAATGCATTGGTCGCAACAAAGTCACCTAGTGCATATATTATCACAGAAGATGCTACTTGCAAAAATGTGTTTAATACTATTGAGATCCCTACTTCAGTTTGGTTGCCATTCCATACAATGTTCTTTTCCTGTATCTTGAGTTTTTGTTTTCCAACTGTGGTTGTCTCATCAAATTTGCCAATAGTGACAAAGTCCATTTCTCCATTTGATGTCAGCTGCCAGGTAACCAGGTCATACATGGCAGCGGGGTCTCCATTATCATCAAACTTGGTTTCATCACCAAATGAGTTCATGTATTCCACTTGTGTTAAGTAGTGAAGTAGCTAAGGACAGCAAGTACATTGGATCATCTTGTAGTATCACCAAAATCTACAAATTATGTTCATAACTTTTGTTGATGCAGAACCAATTAGGGAACATGTGGTATGATACCTGCCACGGCTGGATATTGTCTGTATCAGCACATGTCTGCAGAGGAAATGGTCCTTTTCCTTTCACACAACTTCTCATAGCCTTGAGTGCATGGGCGATAGCATACACTGCCTTATAGACATTGTAGGAAATCCTTAGCTGTGTCACATCTGAATAAATATTCTTCACGCTCCTCAGCTCTTCTGCTCCGGTGCAACGAGGTTTACCCTCAACATTATGTTCCTGACCTTCAGCCTGCACACCCAGGCTACACTGAAACACCTCTTCCCAAAAGGGTATCAGAAAGGGATCTTCAAGGGCATCTGGGCTCGAGGGATGCAAACGAAGTAGAAAGTCTTGCAATCCTGGGATGTCTGCTCGCCGAATGGCAAATCCCAGAGAACCCTGCAAAATGTGATGATACTTTTTGGGGGTGGAGAGGACAGCAGCTGTGCTCCAAGCTTCACTGGCCAGCCACTGTATCCCTGTGAGCCCCTCTCTAAATACAAGAGATATGAAGATGACATTTTTGTAATGATAAACACATCAGAATGTCAAATTCAGTGAAACTGCGGTATTGAGTTACAAGACTCTGAACAGAAGCATCATACCTGAGTACTTCATCAAACAATGCAGCTACATCTTGTTCTACGGCAAACACTAAAATCACCCGAGCCCCAGAGGAGCGGATCCTGGAAACAATAGATGAAACAGCAGTCTGTGCTCGGTTCTTAGGGATGATCTCATGGAGGGCGATGCAAGCACCTAACTTTCTAACCTGAGAGAGCAACAGAAGAGATATATGACAGCTTAATTTTTAACCTTCATAGTACGTTCAGTGTCAAAAATAAGACAATGGTAATGCATTCTTTTTATGTACGGCTTTGCAACCCACCTCATCTGCAAATATGTTTGCCCCACCACGACCATAGGCATCATCCCCTGCAATCACACCTACCCAAGTCCAGCCAAAATGCTTGACAAGTTGTACTAGTGCATCTACCTAGTGAGTAGAGGGACAGAGAATGAGATGGAAATGTGGACATGCTTTTGTTTGTGCTCAAAGGTTACATCATATAGTGTCTGCTGCCTCTAACCTGAA
Organism: Diplodus sargus; assembly: GCA_903131615.1. Lineage (NCBI taxonomy): Eukaryota > Metazoa > Chordata > Actinopteri > Spariformes > Sparidae > Diplodus > Diplodus sargus. The sequence continues at coordinate 11,509,253 of CAEMYA010000018.1, forward strand.
AGAAGTCACTGGGCATGGTCCTTAAAAAAGCAGGGAACTCATTTTTGTCACTGAGACAGGCACAGCTGGAGAAATAACTAACCTGAATGGAGGGAAACACAAGTGGTAAATTCATTTTTACAATGACCTACTGGAATAAGCAATTTCCAATGTCCAACAAAAAAAATAAAAAATAAAATGAAGTAAAGACCATCTTGCGATGGGATCACACCAGCTGCAACAAATGTCAACATGTTCATTGGTCCCAACATGAACATGTTGTGGACAGACTATATAAAATACAGTCCACATACTGACAGACAGTCAAGGTGGAAACAGTAACAGCTAAGCTAGAGTGGAGTGGAAAAAAATTAGGCCAAGAATGTAAAGTGTGGTGCTGTTCCTCCTAGTTCCAGTGCCCTCATTCAGACCATGCCTATTTCGAATTCAGCCTTGATTTGATCTTAACTACACATCTGGAAAGTTTGGTGGCTGCATTTTGCATAGATGTGACCTGTTCATACTAACAAAACTGTGTCCACAGACAGACAAATAAACACTGCCCTAAATATTCTGGTAGTTCCCTACAATTGGTGTCTACAGAACTACATTATGCTTTGATGACACACTCAAAAACCTACAAAGTGAAAACATTACCAGCTAATGCTGTTAACTGCCAGTATTCAAATGTTAAAGCCAATGAATGTTGAGTTTTTGGCTCTTCCCAGTGGTAGTAACACCAATACATACTGTGGTAAAACCAATGCTGTCTCTCTCTCTATCATGCCCGGCTGTAACTCATAGTAAATCACTGGTATACAGTTGTTAAAAAGCTGTGATGAGCTTGCCTGTGGAACATGAAAGACTCCCAGGAAACGGGCCACAACGAGAGACTGAGTAGAGCCTCCATCTCCTATCACTGCTGGTATAGCCCCACGACAGGTGGCTTTTCTCTGTATGTTTCCTTCAACCCCTGAATCCATGTCGCTCCCTGTTACCTCCATGGCAGCTTTCAGAGCCTGATGGGGTGTACTGCATGAATCATAGATCTTATAGCCCAGTGTGATATTGGGAAGGAGTTTGCCATCTCTGTTGATCTCCTCAATTGCAAAGATCATAGTTTGCATCCAGCGAAACGTCCGAAAGTTAAATCTGGAAGAGGAGAGAAGATGGTTTGAAGCATTTTTAGTTTTCAACACATTTATACACTGATAAGCCACAACATTAAAACCACCTATTTAATATTATGCAGGTTCCCCTTGTGCAGCCAGAACAGCTTTGACCTGCCAAAGCATGGTCATAAAACCTCTAGGGGCGTTGTGTGGTGTCTGGCACAGGGGCGATTGCAGTGGATCCTCTGGGTCCTTTTTGTTTGGGGTGGAGGCTCCATGGATCAGACTTGTTCTGGCACATCCCACAGATGCTCGATCGTTTTGGGATCTGGAAGAATTTGGAGGCCAGATCAACACCTTGGTCTCTTTGTTGCCTCCATCAAGCCACTCCTGAGCAGTTTTTGTGGCATGTCAGTACACAGTATCCCAAAGTTTCTCAGCAGAACAAGATCAAGATTATTCACAACTCCGTGGTTTTAATGTTGTGGCTAATTGGTGTAAGTGTAAAGCTATATATATATATATATATATATATATTTATTTATATATGTGCAAAGAACTATGGAACCAGGATTTATGCCGTGTGTGAGCAGAGATCACAGTTGCTTAGTCAAAACTTTGCAGCCACAGCATTTTGATGACTTAACACAGCTTACCTGGTGCACTCTGTGGGAGGAGGCGTAGAGGTGAAGGACAGACTTGGTTCCACCACCATATCATGAAGGGAGAAGAGTCCCCCCAAAATAATGTCCCCATTTTTCTCGAGCACAGGCAGGGACATAGAACCCGGGATTACTTTGCACTGTTGGCTCTCGTCTTGTTGGGAATTGGCAGGAGGAAGAATGACACACCAAAGGAAACTCAAAAACGCAAGCTTGGTCGTTCTCCATAGAAGACTCAGCACGACCGATCCCATCCAAAAATAATTCATCCTTTTTTTAAGCTAAGTCACCACATACCCTTGATAAAAAAAATATATGACAAGCTCAAATCATAAATGTTTTGATAAACTGTCCATGCAGCAAATGATTCAAACATGTACCCTGAAAGCTGACAAAGCAACAAACAGACAGCACCAAGCAAGAGCTACTGCAAAGAGAAGAAGACATTATGACCCAGCTCAGACAAGCACATCGAATAAATGTGTAAAAGAGTGCAAAATTCCAAAGAAAGTCAGTATAGCAAAATCATCTGTTACTCAAACCAGTACGTAACAAAGCATCTTATCATCAACCCAAGTCCTTAAACACAAGATAAGGTCCTATCTTGTTAACTTCCAGAGTGCTACATCATCATCGTGTCAACACTTCACAGACAAGCTATCCAGTGGATTCTGCCCCGTAGCCTTTATATACAACATGCCTCAAATAACAACTGTCATATTTAATTAATTTCCTCAGGGCTTCTGATCAATGGAAAAAGAGCCCTCAGTTTCACAGTAACAACAATAACAAGAAACTGGAATGAACACTTGACCATAATGGAGAAAGACATGAGCTGTGTCATGTCACAATGTCATGCCTGACTAGGCCTTACTCATCCTTCAGTGATGTGAAGAGGCAGGCAGTCGACCCATGTCACAAGGGGCTACTGAATGAAGTCACATACCTTCCAAACACACACACACATACATGCATGCATGCACCAACACAAAAGTGTTACACACAGAGAACTACATAGAAATAGAAAAACTGTAACTGTAAAGAACTAATTTGCTTTCAAAATAATGGTAATTTCAACAGACTCCATAAAGGATTTAATTTAACTTCAACGTTTTTTGCAATCTTTATTGTAATTGTTCTTATTCTTGCATGGGGTCAAACAGATTTAGTATGGTAAAATTAGTCTGTCATTAGGATGTTGTGCATATAATTATCATGACAAAGCCCCAGGCTACAAAACAGAGCCCAACTGATTGTGTAGTCAATGCTGTATGTTGTGCTGCCTCAGGTCATACAGGTTTTTCTATTCACTTAATATGTCCCTGTGTGACGCTCAGGAGAGGACGGACTGAGGTGCCCTAAGACAGAATACTGAGTATTTTGACACAGTTATTTCCTTTTTTCTTGTAAGCATGCCTTTAACAAGATGTAAGACTCAAAGTATTTTATGCACACCGGGAAAAGGCTCAGCCTTTCTTTTTATGAAAACAAGCTGATTATGGGTGAACAATACAGGGAGATTGCTATTCTATCACAGCTGTCCTCACGGGAATATGTGATCCAAGATAATTAAAGCCCCTGAGTATTGGATGTCCCCATATCCTCTTTTAAGCCCTTGAATGTGCAGATGAACACAGTGGCAAAAGACAGAAAAGCAGACACGCAGAAAAAAAGACAAGACAAGACTTAAGACAGAGCAATCTGTGTATAGATTCTAACTGAGACTTACAAATAGTTACAAACTAGTCAACAAGAGAGGTAGAATGAGCATGTTGAATAAAACCATAGTTTAATTAGCCATAAAGATGTGCATACAGAGAGTGAGGCAGGATGACAAAAAGACAATGAGTTTGAGAAAATATAGTCTGACAGAGCGAGCAGGTACGAAGAACAGAAATGGGGATACGTAAAGAAAAATAGAGTGGGACAAAGAAGAATATAACGAGTTGTTTCAATCCAACACATCCTCATTTTTACATATCTAGTGTGTTATTCTTGAAATAAATTATTGTCAGATCCCGATGTCAAAACTTTCTCTCAATTACTAGATTTTCTGATACATAGACTTACTGTAGATGTTTTTATCCCATGGGGAAATTTGTTTTTATACATGAGACATAATACAAAAACAGTACATACAACAACACACCATAACCAAGTCGCAATAACAAAACAACACTTAGGTCTGTCCAGTTAGGCCTATTATTTAGGACAATAATGGCTGAGGGGATCAGCCACTTGCCAAGGATGAAATCTTGTCAAGGATAAAACAAATAAACAAATAAACTTTTCAAAATCTCCCTAATACGGAAACTGCAACTGTGTTTTGAATTTGAAATATGTTCACCCTTGCATCTGGTGGTAGGATGAGTGTGCAAAACTCAAAGCTGCTTAGAGTCATGGCCAGGACGTCATCTGTGCCAGTTGTGGTGGCAACCAGAGAACCCACAAGTTCACACCTGTGGTCAAGGAAGCCTCCAAGCAGAATAAGATCTCATTTTGGGCTTGAATGGCCCAGGTGACTCCTGGGAAACCAGAAGGGCTGTCGTTGCAAAACCTTTTAAAACTTGTAAATGGCATGAGTCTGGGGAGACCATCGAGAAGGACTTTCAGTCATTCTCAAAGAGATTCTAGCAAATCAGTAGATAATACTGGGAGGGAAAATAGGGCATAGTCCCAACTGGTTTCGACTGGGGAGAAGAACTGCTGACCGAGAATGAGGATACAGTAGAAGGAACACTTTCAGAAAGCCTGTCATGACTGACAGATCCTCCATAGGGAAGGCAGAGCTGGAAGGTGCAGGAGTAACCTTGTCTATTTCCCCAGTGGAGGTCATTGAAGTAGTCAAAAAGCTACACAGTGGCAGTGCACTGGGGGAGATGCTGAAGGCTCTGGGCAATGTCAACTCGGGGTCAGGGACAGTTTTAAAGGCTGGCAGCCTGGGTTTGTGATTGGCTCCATCAACTTAGATATCACATTTCTCAGCACCCCCAGCGCCTTTCATGGCTTTATTTTTGAGACAGCTTAGAGAGATGACAGGAAATGGGATGACACTGCAAGCGATGGGCCACAGCTTGGACTAGCACCCTGGGCAGAGGCAGCAAGGACATGACTCTATACATGGGGCGCACACTCTAACAATCGAGCTACCAGTGCGCCACTATACTTCTTGTCCAGCTCCTGATTCAGGATGACAACTATGGATTGCATTCTAGTCCTGGAGGAGTGAATGAGCTGTTCAGGAGTAGTCTAGTCTGCATTTTGTTGGACCTTTTGTTGTAACATTTTATGTGAGATATTTAAAGAGCTCTTGAATTATTCTCGTCTTAAATATATTAAGTGAGAGCTGTGCCTGCATCCTGGGCAGGAAGGCAAGCACAGGTTTGTGCCATGTCACCAATACTTTTGCCAAGGTGAGGATTGTACCTAGAATGATGGCATCTAATTGCATCTCTGCTTTTGCAGAGATGTTGGTCTGTTGGCTCCATCAGGCCTTGATCTTGACTCAGCGCTAGCACGCAACTGAGTCTGTCTGATGCTACGTTACTCTAGTGGGAGTGAGTCGCTGCCCAAAGTAAAGGTAAGAAAAGGTGCTAGTAAAAATTCAACAGTAAAATGGAATGTGCATCTCTCTCATGGACCAATTGTGGATCTATGGCGTAGGCAGGTTAGAGCAGGAGCTGGGTGATGTTCTGCCTTCCCACTTTTGGTCAGGCTGAAGCAATGAGCCACTTGAATTGAGTCAGGAACAGACCATTGCAGTGGAGGGAGGTTCTGTGTCTTACAGTGCACCATCATCATTCTCATTCTGGGTTTGCGTCCCTGCTGACAGACAACATCTGATTCATCTCCATTGCCATGTCCTCAAGAAAATCTTTTAATAGTGCCATATTTTCTCCTACAAAATTGCCTTAAAAGCAGAGTCATGTTGGCTCACATAACATGTAACATGCAACAACAGTGGTTCCATTCTGGCCAGGGACTTTTGTTATATGTAAGGGATAATGCCCGACGAGGTGTCCATTATCAGGAATTAATGGATGACGCGGAGGCCGAAGAACCGTCCGACGCACAGCCTCCGCGAAGTCCATTAATTCCTGATAATGGACACCTCAAAGGGCATTATCTCGCTTATACCATGGTCACTTGCCAAAGAAAATAAATTAAGACCATTAATTTATACTTTAATGCGTTTTACAATCAAAATATAAAGTTTTTTACAAGCCATAACTAAGTTTCCCTGGTAACGCCTGAGGGTTTGACTAATACCTGGAACGATCATTACTCTCCCGTAAGGTCCTTATGCAACGGAAACGTTGTTAACCCCTCCAGTAAATAGGACGGACCATAGATACGACTTGGCAACGGGAGATATTCTAGTCCGCTCAGCGATGAGCCAGAAAGCTAACGCTATGCTAGCAAGATTCAAAGTCAATAACATTGCATACGGTTGACTAACATTAAATATAATTTGACAGTATGCTAGCTAACAAGACCAGCTAGCTAGCTAGAGTCATGTCATTGTCCCCAAATCAATACCATGATTTTCACGAACAAATGACCGGCCGTGTGTAACGTTACTGTGGCCGCAGCTGAAGTAGACAGCTGAACAGCAAACGGGATGTGAGATTACTCGCATATCAGTAAATTTAGAGGGAAATGTACTTTCTGCAGCTTGTGTGTTACAGTTGCCACCTTGTGGTGTTCAGAGGATAAGGCACTGAAAGACTGACGGACTGCACTCAGTGCTGGCAATAACATATTCAGATTTGATATGCCAGCTAGCGCATTGATCGAACGGTAAACAGACAGTTTGACTGGAACTACTTAGTGGGTGTCCGTATATCAGGGGTTAATGGACACCCTTCAGCCAATCAGAATCGAGTATTCCCCCAGACCATAGTATAAGTAAGGGATAATGCCTGACGAGGTGTCTATTATCAGGAATTAATGGACGACGCGGAGGCCAAAGAACCGTTCGGCGCACAGCCTCCGCGAAGTCCATTAATTCCTGATAATGGACACCCCCAAGGGTATTATCCCGCTTATACCATGGTCACTTGCCAAAGAAAATAAAAGAAGACCATTAATTTACATTTTCACAAGCCATAACCAAGTTTCCCTGGTAACGCCTGAGGATTTGACTAATACCTGGAACGATCATTACTCTCCCGTAAGGTTCTTATGCAATGGAAACTTTGTTCACTCCTCCAGTAAATAGGACGGACCATAGATACGACTTGGCAACGGGAGATATTCTAGTCCGCTCAGCGATGAGCCAGAAAGCTAACGCTATGCTAGCAAGATTCAAAGTCAATAACATTGCGTACGGTTGACAAACAGTAAATATAATTTGACAGTATGCTAGCTAATACCATACTACCATACTTAGTAGGTGTCCGTATATCAGGGGTTAATGGACACCCTGCAGCCAATCAGAATCGAGTATTCCCCCAGACCACAGTATAAGTCATATTAACCCCTCCCCCATTTCCTGTCGGCTATTACCAAAAAAGGCAAATAACCTCAAGTGTCAGAGAGATGTTGGTGTTTCAATCACACATGGCATCCTTATCTCATCTGGACATCATGGAAATTACATTGAAAATACAGAAGGTTCAGGACACTGGGGCAGATTTGATTAGAATAATAAAGCTAAAATGTACACATCTAGTTATCTGGTCATTGCTGCCAAGGGGAACACAGAACTGTTTGTCTGATCAGGCTTGCCTGGTCACGTGTATTTGTCTCATACACTGATTCAGATTTTTATTCAACTGCTATGTTGATTTAATTGATTCTCTAAAACACACTGGCACAAGTGTCTTCATAGTCTCAAGTTGTCATCCTAAATTTGTTTCCGTATTGTGTGAGTGTCACAATGTTATATTAAAGTTCATTTTGAAAATGTCCTTAGAACATGGCAGAACAAAATAGGCCATCAATAGAAGCATTTCCAGCATGAACATTTGGTTTAGTTTTTGTAATGAACCAAAACTTTAACAAAATAACAAATTGACCTATTAGCAGCTTTTTGTCCCAATTGTTATACATTAATTGTCCCTTAAGGCTGATATTAATTTATCTTTTTAGAGAGAAATCAAAGCAAATTTGGAAAAACTGAAATGAACTAAATAAATCAACATTAAATTCAAAAAGAGGAGCAGATTCTTCTCAAATATATGTTTTCGAGAACATAATTGATGCAATTCCATATCATTGAGCCCTTCTTTTATCATATTTCCTATTTTAATGGAGTAGCTACAGATAAAAACAAGGAAAAGTTTGGGAAGTGCACAGTTTGAGAGGAGTGCATGTATGTGTGCTTGCTTGTGTGTGTGTGTGTGTGTGTGTGCGGTGTGTTGTGGGGATGACTTGTTTGTGAACTTGCACATCAGGTATAACTTATGAGGCTGAAGTGTTTTTTTTTAATTTTAGTTTCAATCAGTTATGAATAACAACCTCTACTGAAGCATAACACACACTTGGGAGAACTTGTTATTGTGTATATTCTGGAAGGGCGGTGGTGCCATGGCATCATCCTAAACCTGCCAATTTACCCTTTACCCAGGGGGCTGATAGAGAAACAAGGGGCCAGCGGGGCAAGCAAAGACAAGCAACTGTTTCCGACAAGACTGATGACATCTGGCCTGAGGCTGTGAAACAGGAGCTCACCAGGTGCTGTGTTGGAAATTAATTAATTTTGAGTCATTCATGGAAGATGATTGCCTCTTTCAAAACAAGCCGCTCACATTAATTAAACAATATTATTCAGTATCAGCAACACTAATTAGTTTGATAAAATAGTTAGAGAAAAAAAAGAATACACAGTTTATCTGGGTGCATGAAACAATTTTATCTGGATTTTATTTATTCGTATGCTTTTTGTCATATTCTGTGATTCACACACGGTGCTTATTAACGCACACGTTTCAAATGGTTCTTCAGACAGTGAGGATGACATTAAACTTTCAAATACAGCACCGCTCATCTTGTAAGTGTATGACAAATAAACCTGACAAAGTATGTTATGCAGAGTGAATGATTTGTGTCAGAAATGTCTCAATAACACACAAACATGCATGCACACACACACACACACACACACACACACAGTCACATACATACATACACAAACGCTGGTACAAGGCTAAGCATGCTTTAACATTATATTTGACTGGAAAGTAAACCTGATTTATTAGAACCTCTACCAAGGAGGTTATGTTATCTTTTTTGATAGATTAGATTAGATTAGATTAGATTAGATTAGATTAACTTTATCGTCCGATTTCCTTATGGCTTCTCCAAAGTATAACAAAACTACATTTGCTAAACATAGCACAGCATATGATTGAAAACATACAAATATGCAACATAGAATAGTACAAATAGGCAGGTAACATACTGACACGGTTTCCATGAAACTTGGATAAAGGATGAGTCTTGGCCCTGAATAGGCCCTAATAACTTTTGGTGCTGATCCAGATAAAGGGATGAGGGTATTTTTTCTCACTTTCTTTATCATTGCATTGCACACATTTTCATACATTTTTCAGGGAATAACGCACAGATTTTGATGTAATGTAATGGGGGAAAAAAAAAAAATCTGCCATATTTTAGGTGGCTGGGTACCTTTGAGTGAGTACAATTTGATGCGGATCCAAATCAAATCTGGATCTAGTGGATTCATTCATGTTTTATTTGATATTGGATTAGATGTGATGGAATTAAAGGGGATTATTTGGCCTTGACGTATGTACGTAATTGTCCTGGTCACCAGAGTTGGGAAGCATAGTCTGAAGCACATTTCCTCTACAGGCACCTTCATACACCCCATGGAGAGATAAATCTGCCTTGTTAGGCTCCTTGAAAATGCCCCCTAATCATTAGAAATTCTCGCATTTTACAAAAGACACTCTTCTGGGCCTCTCTAGGTATCCATGTAATCATCAGACAGCCAGTTTTTGGGCAGAGTGAAAAGGCTTATCACAAAAGATGACCTTATCGAAGTCCTTATGGTTTCTGCTGGCCTTTGGCAAACAAAGCACTTGTGTGCTGTTGAAGATTCCAGTCCCTCTGGGAGTCTGTAATGGTAATTCACATCAGATGATGTTTCTCTGTATTTCTGAAGGTCATCCTATGAATCCTAAAGCAATGCCAGATTTCTGAACAATTTGAATTCCGTTGAAAGGTTGTACATAGTGCAGAAGCTCTCCTCTGGTATACAGCAACCTTTATTTCAGCATTTTATTGAGGAAAAGATACAGTCTTAATCATTTTTAAGAAGTGGAGCCATTCACAATATATCATGCCTAATGAACTGTCTTAACACTGGGGTTATTGTCAAGGTCAAGGATAGTAAGCTATAATAAAAAACTTATATAAAATATAGATTTTGACCGACGTCTAACCGCTATGACCTTACTGACTTTTGGATCTCTGAAGTTTTTTTGAACTGAAAGGCTTTTATTGTAAGCAGCTGCTAATAGAGCTCAGTTTACATTAATAGCATTCTAACTTTGAACTTTGTTGCAGAAATCTCAGTAAGCAATCTTTAGCAGCACTTTGTTCCCATGATGCATCATGGTGAGTTTACTTTCTTGGCCCAACTGGTTCAGAATCGAGCAGCAAGGCTCTTTACTGGTTTTAACTGAGTACTTTAAACACAATGCCTAAATTAGACCACATATATAACCCTAACCCTAATATATTAGGATTGATTGAAGTTAAGTTCCAAGTACAACTACATTAAGGACACCCTTATCAGCCAAAGTGCATTATCAGATCCTCCAGTTATTGCTGTGCCAATCAATCAATCAATCAATCAATCAATCAATCAATCAATCAATCAATGTGTGTCAATCTTTTACCTTTTGATTTTTGATTGTTTTATTATAGCATGGTTCTTTATGGTTCACCCAACATTGGTCCATTTCCACCTTTATACTTCTGTTTCATATTTTGCATTTATGTTCATTCATAATTATATTGGACTAACTGTGTTTATTGCTTTACCTTATTCCTATTGTACTTAACATTACAGCAGAAACCTCCTCCTCATCATGTGTCATTATATCAGCAGTTCAGCAAATGCACAACATTGCCAGGAGATGGCAACATTGCCCATGGTATGACAAAGGACAGATTACAAAACAAAGACAAGGGTGTGATTGTGTGTCCGTATGTTTATACTGAAGGGCTGGAAATGTGTTTACAAGTTAAGCCATTACATTTTGTTCTTTTTTTCTATTGGTTTTGGTCAAGAGTCACACAGCAACCACAAGGGCTGGTAGAAATTTTCAGACGCTAACCTCTAACCTCTAAACCTTGGGAAACAATAGGACAAAATGTAGGACTCATAGTCATATATCCATGACTTTTACCCATACTGTATATTTTGACTTTTCTTTTCTCTTGTTAACTACTTAGCATATGCTTTCAAGCTCAGCATGTGGTGGTATAGGTTTATCAACTGACTGCAGTCAACCTGTTGTAACCTGTGGGTTCATGGCTATTGTGATACTAAATCCACTGAGAACCAGCCTAATGCGATTTTAATCTCAAATCTTTATTACAAATTGTACAGTTGATCCACCATAATAGGAAAATCGTTTGGAACCTAAATGTAATTACAACCGTGTTGGCTGGTCACATTTTCACCATATGACTCTATGTGTGTATGTGTCATCACGGCAAAATGTGGTCCTGAAGACACCTATTGTAACAGGAAGTACCACAGAAGCACAACTTTTAAAGATGCTTTCACAAAATCACACATATGTGTAGTGAAATCAAAATCAAGTTGTCAGTTGGTGATACAACCCGTGAGTACTGAGTACCAATTTACTAAAGTTGAAATGACTACTGAGTTATCGGGTTTGAACATGAACACGTTGCAGGCGTCACAGCCCGAGATCTCATTGCAAGATGGTCTCTAGTTTATTTCTCTAGCTTCTTTAGACAATATTGTATTCAAACTTAATGGCAACAGTTTAGTGAAGGGCCTTCCCTCTTTCAATAAGCAGGTCCATTAGAATGGGCGGTTGGTATGGAAACTGCACAGAGCCCTGACCTCAACCCCATCAGACAACTTCAGATGACTAGTAAGGGTGTGCAGGTGTGTGTGTGTGTGTGTGTGTGTGTGTGTGTGTGTGTGTGTGGGTATATATGCTTGTGTGGGTGTATATAGTATGGAAGGTGGGAGGGAGGGGCTTTCTTTTATATTGTTTTATTTTTCTTATGTAAAGCACTTTGTGCTACATACCAATGTATGAAAAGTGCTCTATAAATAAAGTTGATTGATTGATTGATTGATTGACTGTGAGCTAGGCCACATCTCCCAACATCAGTGCTCAATCTGACTAATGCTCTAGTGACTGAATGGGATAAAATCCTGCCATTGAGTTTAAAAATCTTTGGATGGTGGCCTCCCAATTGGGTGGGCTGGTATTGGAATGAGATGTTAAACAGTCATACTTCGAATAGTGTAATGTATAGGTAAACACATGCTAATTAGATAGATAGACCATCATTAATGTGCTTATACACTGTTACATGGAAAACAGGACCCAATATGGGGAGCAATACAAAGACCAATTCCAGGGTGTTAGTCCTTTCTTCCTCTTGATTTTGATTTGATTGTCTTGATGTGCCTTTGTGTGGATAAACATGAGAAATGGTGCTTTTCATTTGTAAGTATGTATTTGTACATACTGTCTTTCTTTGCACATTGTGCTTCCAAATGGAATACAATCTAATTTAACATTCAATTGTCTCTGTCTACCATTCAGCACATCACATTGAGATTAGTTCCCCCTAACCACATTCTAACACAAAGCATTGAAACTCTAAACTATGTCTTTCTTTATGTCATTATTGAAGTTGTTTGAAAGTTCAAAAAGGCAACATCACTTGGGCTCCTGGGAAGAGTCTTGATAAATCCATCAGGTTCTCCAGTAGAGACCCTGAGGGCATCATGATGCAACATGAAGTGAAGTTTCCAGTGCAAGCTGAGAGGAGAGGTGTGAGGGCAGGCTGGAGATGCCATGAACTCTAGTGAGAGTCTGTTAGTTCATTAGAGTGTATTATTGTTGTGAGTAGGAAGTGCTTGAGGTGTAAGTCATTGTCAGGCCTGAGGCTTCTCGCACTTCACCACATGTGTTCCTACTAAATCAGCCCCCCAAAGACATACCCTGTAAGGAGGTGGAAAGTGTTTCAACAGGCACATCTACAAACACAAACAGCAACTTATTTTTAATTAAAGTGGGCCTAAGAGGCACACCAGCTGATTATCAAACACATTGGATGAAAAATAACAATAACACCAAATTAAATACCACATGGTCTGATGCCTTGCCAAATTAGGTGTGTTTAATTGTTTATTTTGATTAGATGTCAAAAGTGCATCTATAATTCCCTTATCCATAAAAGGAATTCACTAAAGATGATATACAACAAAATAATAGACAAATGTGTCAAATCATTTAACACTAATAAGGATGATCATTGTGCTAAGAAAAAATATTATATTCAATTATTTTATACCATATTGCTTTTTGCTATAACCATGCACAGTCTAAAGTTCACTCTGGCTGTGGAGATATTTGCTATTTTAGCACCCTGTTATGGGCCATTATACATACCAAAATGCCAAAATGTGTCATGATTATAGTCAAAATAAAGAAATAATCGGACAAAGGGATCCAGTTAAGGACAATGACATGACAGTCTTTTACTTTGCACAGCTTTAAGGCTCATTGCCCTTCCCATATTAAAAAACAAAAAAGAGAAACATTCAGATCATGCCTTTCTTTCATCATTAAATTTGTTGAGTTCAAAAGGCAACATCATGGTCACATAGAAGTGTCAGATTTTGGGCTCCAGGGCACAGTCTTGACAAAGAGCTCAAGTTCCCCTGGTGAAATCCTGGGGGGATTATGATGCAACAGCCATGCAGGGAAGTTTCCAACTGAAAAGAGAGATGTGGAGGCAGGCTGGAGGCACTGTGAACTCCAAAGGGAGTTGGTTAGTTTGTAAGTGTGTTATGGCTGTTATTGGGAAGACCCTGAGGTGTTAGTCATGGTCATCCCTGCAGACAAACAAACACATTTTTCTTTTTAATTAAAGAGGGCTTAGGAGGCATATCTGCTGTCTCATAAACATCCTTTTGGCTGAAAAATAACAATAACACCAAATTAAATATCCCATGGTCCAATGCACTGGTAAATCAGCTGTGTTGTATTGTTTATTTTGATCAGTTGTCAAAAGAGTAACTTTAATTCTCTTATCCAAGTACAAGTTCATTACAATGATGTAAGCATGATGTAAGACAAAATGCAATGTAAATTTGTCAGTTGTCAAAAGTGTGACTTTAATTCTCTTATCCAAATACAGAATTCCCTGAAAATCTTGTGACACGTAAGGTAAAATAATACAAAAAACAACATAAATGTACAAGGTCATTTAAAACTAATGAGTATGATCAACCATCCTTGTTAATTCAATTAAGTCTAATCCGACATCAAATAAAACATTTTTAAATCTGCTACATCCAGATTTTTATTTTGATCTGCATCAAATTGTACTCACTATCATATATCAGCCACCCGCAGATTGTTTGTATAATTCCCTAAAAAATTAAGAAGAATGTCAAAAAACTTAATCTTGCAGTGTTAAAGACAATGAGAATGGATCCGTCCCTTCTTCTGATCTACACCAAAAATGTAATGGGGTCTATTCTGGGCCGAAACTCATCCTCCATCCTAGTTTTGTGACTTTTTACATTTTTTTTTTTACTTTCTGTGTAATCCTGCTGACAAACCAACCAACAAATGGTCAAAGGTGACATTATAGAAATGTGAATTCATTGCCTTAAAAGTGGCTTTGGTGACTACAATGTTGTTTGACGTACATGATATTCAGCATAATTCTGAAAACCATTTTGCATGATGATAGGAACAGATAGCACAGTACAGCATCATACATTCAGCAGAGGTCTGTTCACCTCACTTTACCTTAGGCCACTCTTCTCTTGATCAATAAGAAATCTTCTTTGGTGAAGGCCAAAAACTCAGAGCTGAGCTTCCAGCTCTTTAGTTAAAAAGTCAACATCATGGTCAATGGGAAGCTCTAGGGTTAGAGTTAGGGTCAAGGCTTGGCAGGGTTAGGGTTGGGGTAAGGGTTGATCTATATATCAGTATTAATGAAATGCCTGCATACCTTTTAGGTATTCAATCCCGTTCTTTCTGTCTTGAAGTTTGTTGAGTTAAGCAGTCAACACCATGGTAAAATAGAAGTTTTAGAATCACGTTAGGGTTAGGGATATGGCAGGATTAAGGTTCGGGTCAGATGGGGTAAGTGTTCATTCCTTTTCTTCTTTCTGTTTTGAAGTTTGTTGATTTTAACAGTCAACATCATGGTCCAACTGAAGATTTAGGATCAGGGTTAAGGTTGGGTTTAGAGTAAATCTAGATATCAGTCTCAATACATTGCCCATATATATTTGGCCATAAAGTCCACATCATGGTTTATAAAGTTAGGGTCAAAAGGGTAAGATTAAAATGAAATGCCAGTATATATTCTTCTTTCTTTCTTTCTTTCTTTCTTTCTTTCTTTCTTTCTTTCTTCAAGTTTGTTGAGTTAAAAGGTCAAAATCGTGTTCACATGAAAGTTTTTAGGGGCACCGTCTTGATGAAGGCCTCAGGCTCTAGAGACCCTGATGGGATCATGATGCAACATGGAGGGATATTTCCAGAGTAAGCTGAGGAGAGGTGTGAAGGCTGGCTGGAGACTCTGTGAACTCTAGGGGGCAGTTTGTTGGCTCAGTTGAGTGTTTGCGAGCGAGAATAGCCGGAGGTGTAGGGCAAGTTCATCTCTACAAACACACAAACAACAATTTCTTTTTAATTAAAGAGGGCTTAAGAGGCATATCTGCCGACTAATAAACATCTCTTTGACTGGAAAATAACAATAACACCAAATTAAATATCACATGGTCTAATGCTTTGCTAAATCAAGCGTGTTTGATCCGTTTAATTTGATTAGTTGTCAAAAGTGTAACTTTAATTCTCTTATCCAAGTACAAGTTCATTACAATGATTTAAGGATGATGTAAGACACAATGCAATGTGAATGTGTCAGAATCATTTAATTGAGGATATTCATTGTGTAAACAAAGAAATATATATATTTTTTACTTTCAAAAGCCTGTTATAATACAAAATATTTATGGCATGCTGACACAGTATATTTGAAAAAAAGAAGAAAATGACAATGAAAGAGACATCCGCAGATAAGATCAAATATATATGAACATTAAATGTCTCAGATCTCCTTTGACTCTCTTCTTCGCCTCTTTTTAATGTTCAGCACAGTTTTAAAACTACAATCTACTTGTAGATGTTGTCAAATCGGTCTGCTCCTAACCAGAGGAAGCGAGTACATTTACGATTAATTTTGTAGAGGGGGTACATATACACTCATACTGAATACAATAAATATATAAATGACAAGAATGACTCACAATTTGCCTCAAAACACAGAAGAAATATGTGAGTACATTCGAAACTGCCATCAAATGAACAGTCTTTGTATTTGATAAGTAACATTATAAAAAATGTGAATTGCAATAAGAACATTGTGAACTGCATGAGTTCAAAACTAATACTATTACTTTGTCACTTAGTTATTTCTGTTTTCAGCAAAACTATTTCAGATCAATATTTGTCTGCACAACCCAATGCACATATATATATATATATATGTATATATATATATATATATATGTGTATATATATATA
>CAEMYA010000018.1:11537292-11553789 GCA_903131615.1 Diplodus sargus
GTGTTTCCTGTGTTCTCTGACTTTCATAGGTCCGCCCTCTGACTGGTCCTGCATGCTGCGACACACAGCATTCGGCATCACCTTTGTCCTCTGTATCTCTTGTGTTCTCGGTAAAACATTAGTGGTGTTAATGGCCTTTAGAGCAACACTCCCAGGCAGTAATGTGATGAAATGGTTTGGGCCTGCACAGCAAAGACTCAGTGTTCTGGGTTTTACTCTGATACAGATTTTAATTTGCATACTTTGGCTGACAACTAACCCTCCCTTTCCCTTCAAAAACATGAAACTTTACAAAGAAAAGATTATTCTTGAGTGTGCTCTTGGATCACCTGTTGGGTTCTGGGCTGTACTAGGATACATAGGACTCCTAGCCTTCTTATGTTTTGTACTTGCTTTCTTGGCCAGAAAGTTACCTGATAACTTCAATGAAGCTAAATTTATCACCTTCAGCATGCTGATATTCTGTGCAGTCTGGATCACCTTTATCCCAGCATATGTCAGCTCTCCTGGGAAGTTCACCGTAGCTGTGGAGATATTTGCTATTTTAGCCTCCAGTTATGGGCTACTTTTCTGTATATTTGCACCAAAGTGCTTTATTATCATATTCAAACCTGAACTGAACACAAGAAAACATCTGATGGGGAAAACCTGGTCTGATTAAATTGACGGTAGCTATCAGTTTAGACGAAATTACATTATGTCTTTTTATATTTCAATGTAAAACTAGTGGTTTTGAATAAATGTTGCTTAGCTTGTCCTTGTGTCTGTGTCTGCAGTGCAACAATAAAACATTTCAATGTGAAAAAAAAGATTGCTTTCATTAAAAATGAGATTTTCCAACAAAGGAGTGGATCATTAAACTTACAATGCACAGTGTTAATATTTGTCTTATTTCATATAAATAAAACAAGATTTAAAAGTATCAATAACTACCTGTCTTTTCATGTTAATTACCACACTTAGGTCCTGCAAATTTTTTCTGATTCCTATGTTGATTTGTTTTTTTTTTCATACAGCTGACAAGTTACACTGAGACACACTGTCCTTTCCAGTGTAAACCCATCTGCAGCAAAATGTAGCAGTTAGAGCAACAGCTCCACCTGTCATAGTATACATAGGGTCAAAGGCCATGTTGTGTTCATATACGAATAATATACATATTTTTCAAAGCATGTTGATTGAAAGGCTTCATTTCAAACAATATTTATATAGTATTCCTGCCGTAACTTTTAAAAGTAAATTCAGAGTAAACGCGATAAAACATGGATGTAAGCAAGTGATGCCCTGTCTTGATAGATTGTGTATATAGGCAACCATATATGCATAATTTATCATGTGCTATAAAACAGATTTACATACTATACTTACTGAGCATCTTCTACGGTTTCTTTCAAACATAGTAAGCCTAGAAATAGTCTGCAATGTTCAATATACACACGAGAAATATGTAAACAATACAACAAATATATATATATATATATATATATATATATATATATATATATATATATATATCATGGATTCATTCAACTGAAATATACTTTTGCAACTGTACTTCTACCTGGCAAATATAAAATTGTGCCTTGAGATGTTGCGTGCATGACATCATGCTAATACATCAGCATGCATGCTAACGATGCCTTCCTTCTGCTAGCATAAAGTTATGCTAGCATATTAAGTTGTAAAGTCATGTTAGCATAACAAAATGTTGTTCTTCAGTGCCATAGGCTGAACATTAACATTTAATAGTCATGACCACTTTAGTCACAATAAACTTATTTGGCAGTATGGATCTGGTCTGGGACCCTCCATGCCTTCCACGTCCATTCATGGAAATCCTAAGGCAGAGAGAATACACCACCCTGCCCTTCCATTCATGTACTAGGACAAACAAGGGCAGAGAGAGTACCCAAGATAGACACTGAACATTGGCATTGTATGTAATTGTGAAGTGTAGAATCATCCAATATAGATGTAGTTCTATATTACATACAACATGCTATATGCATGAATACATATATGGACATCATCAAAATGTTTGTGTCCTCTTTTTGGTATCTGAGGAGTGATGCCTACTGCCCCAAATCAACATTACTCAAAATTAAATGAAAAAAAACAAAAAAACAAAAACACATCTTCTAATGTAAAAATGATCTAAAAACAGAATATGCTATCTCAGATGAAGAACAGCAAAGCGATATGACATCATCACTCAGTGATTTGATGGGAGGACTTTCAATCTTCATCATCCACAGAGGTTCAAATGTCTGCCCATTAAAGCAAACACTGTTTTGTCCAGTGATAGAAGAACTTGTCACAGAGTACAGGCCTATATGAGTCATTCTGTATCGGATGTCTGACTGTGTTTATGTCATGTTGCTGTTTGTGCTTTTTATGAGAGCGTTTGGAGCAGAGGAAAACACTATGCTCTGTGAGATGCTGGGGAGTCCAGAGTTTCCTCTGTTATCTAAGGAAGGAGATATCACTATTGGAGGAGCTTTTTCCATCCATAGCCAAATCTCAAGACCTCCGCTGTCCTTCATTGATACTCCAGATCGTCTTATATGCACCAGGTACTGTTTGTTTTCTCCTGTCTTGTTTGTTGGTTTCTAAACAGAGGAAAAACGATATTAGATCTGAAAATTGTTATTACTCATTTCAGGATCAATTTCAGAGAATTTCGTTTTGTCCAAACAATGATTTTTGCCATCGAGGAGATCAACAATAGCAGCTCTCTGCTGCCTAATATCTCAATTGGTTATAAAGTTTTCGACAGCTGTGGTTCAACACTGCCTTCAACACGCGCAATGATGGGTCTATTGGATGGACAGGAAAGGACTTCGGGAAAAACCTGCTACAGCCAGTCATCTGTTCATGCCATCATTGGAGCCTCTGAGTCCTCCTCAACCATTGTGATGCTACAAATTTCAGGGATTTTCCAAATACCAGTGGTAAATATTTGCTATTTTTGTGCTCCCTTTTGACTTGTTCAACTGTGCTCCTTGATAATTACAGGCTATTTATGTCACTTAATACTCAATTCACATCTTTTCTGTTTCATTAGATCAGCCACTTTGCCACTTGTGCTTGTCTAAGTAACAGAAAGGCATACCCCTCCTTCTTCAGAACCATCCCAAGTGATTACTATCAGAGCAGAGCCTTGGCAAAACTGGTAAAGCACTTTGGCTGGACATGGGTTGGGGCAGTTAGAAGTGACAATGATTATGGTAACAATGGCCTGGCAACATTTATCACAGCTGCAAGTCAGGAGGGGGTCTGCATTGAGTACTCAGAGGCCATCTCGAGGACTGACCCCAGTGAGCAGATTGCAAGGGTGGTCAGAGTGATCCAAAGTGGTAGTGCGAGAGTTTTAGTTGCCTTCTTGGCTCAAAGCGAAATGGATGTTTTGCTTGAGGAAGCTCTGAAACAGAACTTGACTGGGCTGCAGTGGGTGGGCAGTGAGTCCTGGATTACAGCAGGTCATCTTGCCACAAAGAGGTACTCGGGAATCCTGACAGGATCTCTGGGCTTCACCATCAGAAAGACAAAGATCGCAGGCCTGCAAGAGTTTCTTTTGCAGATTAACCCAAGTCAGGACCCTCAGAATAATCTGCTGAGAGAGTTCTGGGAAGCCACATTTGGTTGTAGTTTCAAAAACAGCCTGCGTGGTCAGACCCAGTGCTCTGGCTCTGAGCAGCTACGGGACATCAGCAATCCTTACACAGATGTGTCAGAGCTAAGGATATCTAACAATGTGTATAAGGCCGTGTATGCAGTGGCTCATGCCGTGAATAGCATTTTAAAATGTGGACAAAGCGGTGAAGCTTTGAATCAGTCATGCATCTGGGAAGATGATTTTGAGCCAAAGCAGGTAAGCGGTTTGCCTTCATGAGATATATAGATCCTTTCAATACATAAAATCATTCACCTCTGCTCTCTATTGATAGATCGTGAAACACCTCCAAAATGTGAATTTCACTCTTCAGTCAGGAGAAAGGGTGTTTTTTGATGGAAATGGAGACCCTGCAGCAACTTATGAACTGGTGAACTGGCAGAGAAGCCAAGCTGGAGATACTGTGTTTGTGGCTGTAGGGAGCTATGATGCTTCACTACCAAATGGAAAACAGTTTACCATGAATGGAATAAACATAACATGGGCTGCCGAATCCCAAAAGGTATCAAACATGTTGAAATACTGTACACGCAAATGTGGGTGTATGTGTGTACAGTACACAGTTTTTAGTATTATTTTTAGTAGTAAAAGTATACTAAAATACTTGAGTAAAAGTAAAGCTAACCTGTCGAAATATTACTTTGGTTAAAGTAAAAGCGCATTAAACATATATTTACATGTTTACATGTTATATTCCATCACTGTGTGCACTATATACAGTATAGACTTACATGACAAATGTGAAACATTTCAATTCTCATGTTAGTTTATGAGATCAAAGTATAAAACGACGTTTAAAATAATTACCCGTAATGCTGAATAAACCAGTTAAATAACATACTGAGTAACTGATGATTTTTGTGTTATTACAGAGGCCACAGTCTGTCTGCAGTGAGAGCTGTCAGCCAGGTTTCCGGCAGGCTGTGATTAAAGGAAAACCCATCTGCTGTTTCTCCTGCGTTACCTGTGCTGCTGGAGAGATCAGCAACTCCAGCAGTGAGTGAGAGCTTTCCTTACTGTTTGCATTTATTGTGTAAAATGTGCACAAAATCAATGCTTTCCTGTATTGCAACTTCAAATCACTAAAAACAACCACTGATTATTTCAACTTGGGCTTGGAACTCGGAACTTTTAGCTTACGGCATTCATTTACAGCCTTTCAGTACTTAATGTTTTCTTCATTTTCAGATTCTGCAGAGTGTTCACGTTGTCCTCTGGAGTACTGGTCAAATGAAGATCACAGCCAGTGTGTTCCGAAGGTGATTGAGTTCCTAAGTTATGGAGAAACCATGGGGGCCCTCCTCACTGCTTTATCATTGTTTGGAGCAAGTTTAACACTGTTGGTGTCTTGTGTCTTCTTTTGGTATCGACACACACCTCTTGTCAAAGCCAGTAACTCTGAGCTGAGCTTCCTGCTGCTCTTCTCCTTGACTCTTTGCTTTCTGTGTTCTCTGACCTTCATCGGCCGGCCCTCTGAGTGGTCCTGCATGCTGCGACACACAGCATTTGGCATCACCTTTGCCTTGTGCATGTCTTGCATCTTGGCTAAAACCATAGCAGTGGTGATGGCCTTTAAGGCTAAAAGACCAGCAAACACAGTTCCTCAGTGCTCTGCTCCGCTTCAGAGAACAAGTGTTCTCAGCTGCACCTTACTGCAGATATTAGTTTGTGTGCTCTGGTTAACCCTTGCCCCACCATTCCCCTACAAAAATACTGCCCATGCCACTGAAAGGATTATTCTAGAATGTGATTTAGGTTCACCTATTGGGTTCTGGGTTGTGCTAGGTTACATAGGACTCCTGGCTGTGCTATGCTTTATCCTTGCTTTTCTGGCTCGAAAGCTGCCTGATAATTTCAATGAAGCCAAGTTTATCACCTTCAGCATGCTGATATTCTGTGCAGTCTGGGTCACCTTTATCCCAGCGTATGTCAGCTCTCCTGGGAAGTTCACCGTAGCTGTAGAGATATTTGCAATTCTGGCTTCTAGCTTTGGGTTGCTTTTCTGTATATTTGCTCCAAAATGCTATATTTTAATATTGAAACCAGAGAAAAATACAAAAAAACATATGATGGGGAGAAACCAATCAAAATAACCCTGAAAGGGGATAGTAACACTGAAATGTTGCCATTTTACCTCTTCTTTCAATTATTAAAGTGATTATGAAATAAGAAAAATGAGCACACTCCATTAAATGCCTTGAAATAATTTATTTTCTGCCGCCTTTGGCCATTGAACAATACACAGATTACTTGCCTGTGGTTATTTGTTAAAATGGAAACAAGGGACTGGACATATTTGCAATTTTTCTTGAAGCAGTTTTGAAAAGACTGTTTGAATGCAATAAACACTTTCAGTTAATTGCCATTCCAGAAACTGAATTCCAAATTAAGCATTCTCAGCAATGCTGAATGAAATGCCTGAAAAACCTCCACAACTCTGTTGTCTGAGCGACAGTTTATTGTTTGAATGTAATGCTTTGAGCGCAGTATCTTACTTGGAACAATGGGATAGTTTTGCCTCTTTTGCGAAGGGCCTTTTATTAACCCTGTCCAAATAAAAACATATATCATCATTTTACTTGAAATGTAAATTCCAAACTGAAATATTATAGGCCTACAACATACAAAAGCCGCTCACATAAAAAGACAACATCCAATAGGCCTATCCATCTGTCAGTCACACCACAAGTGCTGCCATTGGTGAAGAGAAAGACATATGGTGCAACCAGGTCCCTATGGCTTTGTGATAGTTAAAAGACAACGCCTATAAAAATGCTCAGAATTGAAGTCTTATCTTTGGGCCTTGGGTGGTAAATATTGAGTTAAGAAACTATGCTGCTGATAGCAGATGTGCTACTTCTTTCCCTTCTGGCTGTGAGAGGAGGGAGCCCTATGTGTCAAACATATGGTACAAAAGAGCAGTCTCAGTTTTCTAAGGAGGGAGACATCAACATTGGAGGCATTTTCTCGTTCCATCAGAATCCAGTCACTGTTGATCCGGTTCTCCAGGTCAACCCAGGAACAATCCAGTGTGAAGGGTAAGACAGGGATAAAGAAATGCACTTATACTGTAATCCTCATCACAATTAAATGTTGTTTACTCATGTTTTAAGATGATATTCATGTACATCCATATGTGATTATTGCTTTGTTGTTGTTTTTTTTTCTTTTTTAAATTTTTTTTTCGCTTAGACTGGACCCAGGAGAGCTTCAGTATGCGTACACTATGATGTTTGCCATTAACGAGATCAACAACAGCTCAGAGCTGCTGCCAGGAGTGACTCTGGGTTACAGGATCTTTGACTCGTGCCCCAGTATCCCTCTGTCCATCAGGGCATCACTTAACCTGATGAACAGGTACGAGAGTGGGGTTGACAGCTGTAACAAACTCACCAATGTGCATGCTGTCATAGGGGAAACCACATCCACCTCTACAATAGGTATTGCACGCACAATGGGACCCTTTCATATACCTGTGGTGAGTGTTGGGGGCAAGCAAGCTGTTGTTGTTGAAAGTGATGTAATATAATACGTGAAAATGTTTGATTCATGTTCGGTAGATAATATATCTAAAAATGTGCTGTCTCTGTTTATCTTCAGATCAGTCATTCAGCCACTTGTGCATGTCTAAGCAACAGAAGAGACTATCCCTCTTTCTTCAGAACCATACCAAGTGACATTTATCAGAGCCAAGCCCTCGCAAAGCTTGTGAAACACTTTGGCTGGACATGGGTAGGAGCTATCAGAACGAATAGTGACTATGGGAATGGCGGCATGGCAACTTTCCTGGAAGCAGCTGAAAGGGAAGGTGTGTGTGTTGAGTACTCTGTGGCTATTTACAGAACTGATCCCAGGAAGTGGTTCTTAGAAGTGGTGGACATTATTAAGAAATCCACCTCCAAGGTTATAGTGGCATTTGCTGATGGCACAGACCTTGACATTCTTATTAAGGAGCTTCATGCTCAGAATGTGACGGGCCTGCAGTGGGTGGGCAGCGAGGGCTGGATCACATATCGCTACATTGCCTCTACGGTAAACTACGCTGTGGTCCAGGGTGCCGTGGGCTTTGCAGCACTAAATGCTCACATCCCTGGGCTGCAGGAGTTTCTAGCGGACAGCAGACCCTCCACCACACCGGGAGATCAAGGACTGGTGGAGCTGTGGGAGACGGTGTTCAGCTGTAGCCTGAATCCCCAAGCAGAGACTCAAGCTCAAGGGTTAGTTGCAGCATGCACTGGGAAGGAATCTCTGTGGGACACAAGCACACGCTTCACTGATGTGTCAGATGCCAGTCTGATGAATAATGTTTACAAGGCCACATATGCCATTGCTCATGCATTGCACATGCTGTTTACTTGCAAAGATGGACAGGGGCCTTTTGTGAACAATACTTGTGCTAACAGGGAAATTGTCCAACCATGGCAGGTAAACATGAAAAAAAGGCTATGCCTACATTAGAACTATTGTATTCATAATGTAGTTAAATAACAACATCACTATTTCCCTGCAGGTGCTGCATTACCTAACGCAGGTCAATTTCACCACTAAGATTGGTGAAAATGTGTTCTTTGATGAGTTGGGTGACCCTGTGGCACGTTATGCTCTGGTAAACTGGCAGATGGACGAGACAGGTTACATTCTCTTTAAGACCATTGGCTATTATGATGCCTCCCGGCCTGAGGGTCAGCAGTTTGAGATGAAGGAAGGTGTGAGAGCAGTCTGGGCTGACAAGAATCTTGAGGTAACATAAGAAATGTAGACAGCCTGACGTTTTTTAAAATCTTAGTTCGGACTTGACATTCTTCATTTTTACAAAGAAAGAAGTCATCTTTGACAGTATTGATCACTATGAAAATGTAACAAGGAATTGCCATATTAACATGATTATGAGCCAAGAAGTCCTTTTGGATGTTTTTATTAATGCTTTCATCGGGATGCAGGTACCAAGGTCTGTGTGCAGTGAGAGCTGTCTGCCGGGGACCCGCAGGGCTTTTGTCAAGGGCAAGCCTATCTGCTGTTTTGACTGCATCACCTGTGCTGATGGCGAGTTCAGCAACAGTACAAGTGAGACTGCAGGATTTCTAGCCTTTACTTTCGCACTCATCGTGTTTCTATTGGGCAAAATCACTGTCGGCACTTTACTGGTCTACCTGAAGATGTGTGTGCTGTACAGCCTAAATGTATTTATGCTTTCAGATGCAGTGAAATGTGACAAATGCCCTCCCGAGTACAAGTCCAACGACGAGAGGAATAACTGTGACTTAAAAGCTATTGAGTTCCTCACATTCAGGGAACTGATGGGTATACTGTTGGTCACATTTTCAGTCTTCGGTGCCTGCCTGGCGATGACTATAGCCCTGATATTTTTTCACTACAGGCAGACCCCCATTGTCAGGGCCAACAACTCTGAGCTGAGCTTCCTGCTGCTCTTCTCCTTGACTCTGTGTTTCCTGTGTTCTCTGACCTTCATTGGCCGACCCTCTGAGTGGTCCTGCATGCTGCGACACACAGCATTCGGCATCACCTTTGTCCTCTGTATCTCTTGTGTTCTGGGGAAAACAATAGTGGTATTAATGGCCTTTAAAGCCACACTTCCAGGCAGTACTGTGATGAAATGGTTTGGGCCTGCACAGCAGAGGCTCAGTGTTTTGGGTTTCACTATAATTCAGGTTGTAATTTGCATACTTTGGCTGACAATAAATCCTCCGCTTCCATTCAAAAATATGAAACACTATAAAGATAAGATTATACTAGAGTGTGACTTAGGATCACCTATAGGTTTCTGGGCTGTGTTAGGATACATAGGGCTTCTAGCTGTCCTATGCTTTATTCTTGCTTTTTTGGCTCGAAAGCTGCCTGATAATTTCAATGAAGCCAAATTCATCACCTTCAGCATGCTGATATTCTGTGCAGTCTGGATCACTTTTATTCCAGCATATGCCAGCTCTCCAGGGAAGTTCACTGTTGCAGTGGAGATATTTGCTATTCTAGCTTCAAGTTATGGAATGCTGTTTTGCATTTTTTTACCCAAGTGCTACATAATTTTATTGAAGCCTGAAAACAATACAAAGAAACATTTGATGGGTAAAGTCACCCCAAGAGACCTTTGAGTTATTTGTTAAGTCACAATAGATTTTTTTGACTTTTCTGTCTCTAATGGTTTTGAGAAGGGGCTGATTCCCTAGCAATGAAAAAGCAATGTATAGCACCCTTGAACTCGTACTTTTATCTTGTGTATTTGTGTGCTCCCGAGTTCAAGAATGAACCCCCATGTTAAATTTTTAAATAACTGAAAATAAAATGAAAACACCACGTGAAATGTTCAGTCTTTGTTGTGTTGTTTTTCACAGCCATGACATAATATAAAGAGTGGTTTCACATTAAAGTACAACACCATACATACTCTATATAAAAACTATGTAACACAATTCTATGCAGTACACATGACAGAGATCATTTAAGAATATATGAGTCAGTGTCAGTAGATGTTTCAGTGAAATAATTGGCTCTTGGTGATAATAAAGGTTCTGGGGTGGTGTATATCACTCCTATTTAATTAATTGTGGATTTCAGAAGTGTTTACAGCACCTTACAACCCCATCTGATGAGCACATAGTCAAAGAGATCCAACTAAGTACTGATCTGTTTACAATAATACACTAAAGCCTGCAATGGTGTAATGTCAGAGCTCTATAACCCATATAACTAAAGGCTGATTATGAAGGCCCCACCTTATTTGAAATAAAGCATGCCTAAAACCATACTTGGGGTGGGAAGAGAGGAGGAGGAAAAAGGAGCATCAATTCTAAATTACAAAACGAGGCCTCGATAAACGTCCAATGTTATCGTAAGGAAGGCAAAACTTTTGCACCGCTTGACTGAATATTCTAATTTGGTGATATACACAGTTAAAATATGAAACAGAGAGGAAACCCCAAAACTAATTTCCTGTTTGAGCACCTCCCTCTTCTCGCCCCGCCTTGTAGGTCCATGGATAAAACATCACTGTTCTGTTAGTATTGTCATGCTGGTCGAAAATGTATAAATACCAGTGTAAGCTTATGATTTGCATCAAGGTTCATGTCATGCCACTGGGTAGTTTAGCTCTAGATGGAATGACGTCCACACAGAGGTGGCCGGAGAAGGGTTGGGCACTCCTACAGCTGTTGTTGGTTGTTTCTTTCTCTCAGGCTGAGGAGTCAGTGTGCAGGCAGAGAGGGGATCCTGAGATTCCTCAGATATCTAAAGATGGAGACATTATGTTGGGGGGTGTTTTCTCTTTCCACAGCAGCTGGAAAGTCATACAGGATGCCTACATGCAAAAACCACTGCCACTGCAATGCACCAGGTAAATTACATCATTAAAATATATTTAGAATTGAAATGTCTAAGAGAAAGTGGGAGCAGATCAAAAATACGTATACAAATGTAAACAGTTATGCTGAGAATTAACATGAAAAATGTTGTGTTGATCAAAGGCTGTCATGTACTATGTTATTGCTACTATAAAGGACAACACATTTGTAATTTCAACTATGTATAATTGTCCACATCAAGTTTCAATTTCAGAGGGATCCAGTATGCCCAGGCTATGCTCTTTGCCATACAGGAGATTAACAACAGCACAGATCTACTGCCTGGCATCTCTCTGGGATATAAGATCTATGATGTCTGTGGCTCCATTGCCAGGGCTCTGACAGCTGCGCTTGCATTGGCTAATGGTAATGAAGGGGTATCTGCACCCTCTGAGGCACCATGTACCAGACCGGCCCAAGTACAGGCCATTATGGGAGAGACCTCTTCCTCTCCTTGCATGGCTATATCTACTGTCATTGGACCCTTTCATATCCCACTGGTGGGTATTGGTAGAAATACAATCATATTTGTGAAAAAAACAAAACAATTATTTTTCTTCTAGTTGGTCATCAATGGATGTTTTAAAAACAATTTTAGTGTGCTCTGTAAATATTGTATGATATATATTACCATTGAAATATAATTTCTCTTTTTCTTTTAGATCAGTCACTTTGCTACTTGTGCTTGTCTCAGTGATAAAACCAAATATCCATCATTCCTCAGAACAATACCCAGTGACTATTACCAGAGCAGAGCCCTGGCCCAGCTGGTCAAGTACTTTGGCTGGACTTGGGTTGGAGCTATTAGATCAAATAATGATTACGGCAACAATGGCATGGCTATATTTACAGAAACTGCCCAGCAGCTGGGTATATGTCTGGAGTACTCTGTATCTTTCTTTAGAACAGATCCACCAGACAAAATGCAAAAGATAATTGACATTATCAAGGTTTCTACCTCAAAGGTTATTGTCACTTTTCTCTCCCACATGGATATAGATATGCTAATACATGAATTGTCTCTCCACAACTTGACTGGGTACCAGTGGGTAGGCACTGAGGCCTGGATCTTTGATTCCCACACTGCAGCCATGGACAGGCATCACATTCTGGATGGTGCCATTGGTCTGTTCATCCCTAAAGCACATGTCAGTGGCATGAGAGAGTTTATTTTGGACGTGAAGCCACTCAGTTTATCTAGTAATGAATTGTTTACAGAGTTTTGGGAGACATTGTTTAGCTGCAAGTTCAAGCAGTCAAAGTCATCATCAGAGAATCAGACAGAATGTACTGGACATGAAGATGTGACTGAAGTCCAAAACAGCTTCACTGATATGTCACTCATGCCCATCTTTTACAATGTTTATAAAGGAGTGTATGCTGTGGCCCATGCACTTCATAATATTCTGAGCTGTAATAAAACCTGTAACAACAAGGTGCAGATAGATCCATTTATGGTGAGTTGAACACATATTTTGTCTTCATATTAAGTCAAACTCACAAAGACGGTTGTGTAAGTATTGAAAAATAAATTGTTGCAAACTTTCTATCTCTTGAGACATAACATCCAATATGTTTGTCAGGAAATGATCTACATTGGTGCATATCTTCTTAGATTTTACAGCACATAAGGAAGATTCGGTTCACAACAAAGGAAGGAGATGAAGTTTACTTTAATGAGAATGGAGATCCAGCTGCAAAGTATGAAATTATAAACTGGCAGCCAACAGAAAATGGCATTGTGGACTTTGTCACAGTCGGTCTTTATGATGCATCTTTACCTGCAGATGAACAGCTGAATCTGCTAAATAAGTCTTTGACATGGGCACTGAACTCACCAAAGGTAAGTCTCTATGTGATCACTTATTATCAATGATTAATAATATGATATTAATTATTAATGGCTATAATGTTTGAGCTGTTAAAAATTCATACTAATCATGATGTTTGGTTTTCATGTAGCAAAATGAATGACAGAGGCTTTCAAAGACAACACATTGTTAAAGTGAATGCCCATAATGTTTTTTGTCATGCAGGTGCCTTTGTCAGTTTGCAGTGAGAAATGTCCCCCAGGAACTCGAAAGGTTCTCCAGAAAGGAAAGCCTGTCTGCTGCTATGACTGTTTACGGTGTGCAGAGGGAGAAATCAGCAACACCACAGGTGTAGTTATTTGCAGTTGTTTAAGCAAACCAAAAATCAGTGCATTAAAATCATAAACAAATACTGTTCATTAAGTTTAAGTGTAAAATAATTCCTATTTCACTGTTTATAGAAAGACATGGTACATCCCAGGGAAGATTGGTGGAGTCTGTGTTATTTTGAGCCCATTAATTATGATAATGCTTTGGCCACATTTGAGGGAGGAAAAGGAATCGATTGTGTATCATCAGCAGTATATTATTTGGTACCATTTTGAACTGATATAAATTACTTTCCCAGTTTTTGTCTTTTTTTTTTGTAAATCCACAATGAGCAAAAAGTTCCCAATATAGCTAATTAAAAAGACCTTTGTAGTTAAAACAACATGATGTAGAAGTTGGCCTTTTGTGAATTTTGGCACCCTTCACAGTTCCTCGCACGTGCGTGATACAGTAAGTAGCGCATGTGACGTAATAACTCGCACTCGCAAGATAGTAAGTAAGATGCAGTGGCACTCTGGCTCAAATGATTGAATGAAGTGAACGTTGTGTGGTGTTAACTCAACAATGATGGGACGCTGGAATCATGAACATGTGCCATTTACTTGAACAACTTATACTGTAACATTGTTCTCATTAGCAGCGTCGTATTGTACATAGTTGCCATCTTGTTGCACTCTGACCTCTCTACGTGCAGCGTGTTAACTATGACATGTCTCATACAAAAGCGCTCCTTTGTGGTATAAAGAACAGTAGTATATCTGTTGTATATAATAACAGAACACAACAAACATGTTTAGTGTACTGTGAAAGCCAAGAGAATGTGGTCTGTGTGAGAATGTAGTGGAAAATTGAAGGTATTTTAGTAAATTTAGGTTTTCTGTCACAACTTTCACACGAATATGACACTATATGCACCGGCATCCACTGTTAATCGTTTGTCCTGATTGCCAGTTGTTACTGCTGCAACTTCATTTCATAAATTAGTTATAACCAAACTACTATTACCTTGACAACTCCTCCATCATCATGGAAAGCATAATAGCCATTAAAACAACTATTATATTAGCTATTAAAACACATGGACACTCATCGTGGATCATCAAAATAGTTATTACATGTACCGTTACACAATAGCAATAAGACACTCTATTAACTTTTATTAATCAATTAATCAATTAAAATTAAAAATACAATTCTGAAATGGTCTCGATCCATGATAATAAGCCGGCATTTAACAGACTGCACTGTTTAATTACGTCAAAATGCGCGTCAATTAATATCTTGTGCGAGACACTAAGTCGTGCGCACGAGATAAAATAAAACTGCCATCCATTTCACCTCCAGGGCTCCGTATAAACATGTATGTAACTGTGTGATACTACCCTCTGACTAAAGTTACATCGAGCTGAAACATGTGATAGGGGGATGCAGTGGCTGAGACAGAGACACCATTCACCCTATTACATGACACTGAACCGTCAAAATTATTTTGAGGCAGTTATATTAAGGTAACAAAGTTACATAATGTTGCTTGAAGTACATTTTCTGTTATGAAGGAGTGGCAGGAAGAACCCGAAAATTCTCTTGGGCCCTAAGGTGCCTACTGTGGTTGTCTCAGTCACAATTCCAGCAAGAGTAATGGGATTGTTAATTGAAGTCAAAAGTCTGGACCACATGAAGCAACATTTTTGAGCACAGGAAAGTCCCCATTGTGGGCAAGAGGTTTTATGTAACCTTCACAGGTGCAACAGGGGCCCAAGAGGAGTATGTCACCCAACCCCAGAGGGCCCAGCTGGAGGCTTTTTGTAGGCTAACAACTGGTGTAAGGGGACAACAGAATGACCAGCTACCCAGCCATCAAAGCAAGCCCCTCCCTACTGATAAGCCAGCAAGCCCTGTTAGCCAATTATGTAGCAGCATGGTCAGCAAATGTCAACACTGTGAACGACTCTCAAAATGCAGTAGTGTAGGCAGAACTATCCAACCTTTTGTAGAAGCAGCTATACATTTCGGGAATAAGCAGGCTGGGTTTGTCCTCCACCTTTCTTTGGTTTCCAAGCAGGATGGAGGCCTGAATCCATCTTGGACCTCAGGCCACCCAGAGAATCAAAAGTGAACAACAAGAAGAGCAAGGTGCAGCCCTACCAGGGTAAAACATTCCTGTTCATGGTGTTGCATTCCAGAGGGATGACCACTGCATTGACTCCTGAGGAGCAACAGGCCTTTAAAGTCTGCCTCTGCCATTTCTAGCTGCAATGTTGAGTCAGCTGGGGGCTCTTTCTTCACATAATGAGCTTAACGATAGCCTTGTTCCAAGTAGTCCTCCATGCACTCCTGCATGGAGGACTAAAGTTGCCTGCTTACCATGGGCCTTGTGCACAGATGCCTCACCTGACCAAGGTAGAGGTTTTGCATAGGTTTCACAGAGCTGGTGGAGGAATTCAGCCAATAGAGTAAAGTGGGTGCTCTCTCTCAAGTACAGTGACCACTGAACACTGACAGCATATATCAAGTCAAGAAGGGGTCCAAACACATAAGATCAGAGATCACATCCTCAGATGATAATAATTTAGAGAAGTTGACTTGTATACTTCCAGAAAGTTACACATTGTTGACACTTCCCCTCCATGGACCACCCATGGCCTCTAGGTCTGCTTTACGCTTTCCCTCCTCTCACACTTTCACCTTTTCCCAGCAGGGCTCAGATTGGTGGGCTGGCCCCCCAAGAGAGAATTTATTTTGCTAAAATGGCATTTCTTCTAACCACAACCTGCACCGAAAGAAGTGGTGAACTCCAAGCACATGTCGGTTCACGATGAATGCTGCAGGTTTTTGCCAGATGGGCTGGGTGTAACCCGTCACCCCAATCAAGCATTCCTGCCTAAGGTTCTATCAAAGGTTCACTAGACCCAACCAGTCAAATAGTCTGCTGTTTGTTTTTATGTGATCCAAATTATTCATCATGATGACATTATCCTGTAATCATGTAGTGTCTGTTTAATACCTGCATCTATATTATCTTTTCAGATTCTGTCACCTGTGTGCGATGTGGCCCTGAGTTTTGGTCAAATGAGAGAAGAGATGCCTGTGTGAAGAAGGACGCAGAGTTTCTCTCATACAAAGAGATTATGGGAGCACTGCTCACTGCAGCTTCTCTCTTTGGAACATGCATGACTGCTGTTGTGGCTTACGTTTTCTTCAGATTCAGGCAAACTCCTATTGTCAGAGCCAACAACTCTGAGCTGAGCTTCCTGCTGCTCTTCTCCTTGACTCTGTGTTTCCTGTGTTCTCTGACCTTCATCGGCCGGCCCTCTGAGTGGTCCTGCAT
>CAEMYA010000018.1:11553858-11564081 GCA_903131615.1 Diplodus sargus
TTTCACTCTTATACAAGTTATCATATGTATCCTCTGGTTAACAATTTCTCCTCCTTTTCCCTTTAAGAATTTTAAAGAAATCAAGGACAAAATCATCTTAGAGTGTGCTCTGGGCTCAGCTGTAGGCTTTTGGGCTGTACTTGGGTACATAGGACTTCTGGCCATGTTGTGTTTTATCCTTGCATTTCTGGCTCGGAAACTGCCTGATAATTTCAATGAAGCCAAATTTATCACCTTCAGCATGCTGATATTCTGTGCAGTATGGATCACTTTTATCCCAGCGTATGTCAGCTCTCCTGGGAAGTTCAGTGTTGCTGTAGAGATATTTGCTATTCTGGCTTCAAGTTTTGGACTGCTCATTTGTATTTTTATTCCAAAATGTTACATAATTTTACTGAAACCAGAGAAGAATACAAAAAAGAACATGATGGGAAAGGGGGCTCCAAAAGCTGCAAAGGCATTCTAGTGCAATCATAATTGTTATATCATAACTTGTTATCAAGCTAGTGAAATAGAATTCTATCTTCCTCATTAATTTATTTAGGGCTGTAATTAGTGGTAACCAACATGCAATGATGGAGAACAGCTCTGGTTGAGCTGCAGTGTGGGTGCAAATGCACCCTGGCCTGAGGTCTCTTACATGAGAATCTGCACTTACCATTGACCCCACTAACCCCTACACCCCAACCCAAAGCAATTCGGCATCTGAAACACCAAGTGGAACCTCTGTTTTCCATTTGCTTTAAGGGTCATGCTATGGATTAATAAGAGTAAATAAGAAGTGATAGGTTAGAACCAGGGTCTCCCATCAAATGGGAACAATATAAAGTGGTTTTAGGTATTTCCATTGTGCTTCCGAACATCTTGCCAAGATATGAGTCACTGCTTGAATTGGAGGTTGTGGTTCTCATTCATTCATTCATTCATTCATTCATTCATCCATTCATTCATTCACTCATTCATTCATTCATTTTTTTTTATCACCGTATCAGTGCTAAGATCATTATTGCATTTATTCAAAATATCATATGTTCAGTAGTTGCTTGATGTGTATGTAGTAATTGCATCAATAAATGTTTCTTCATGGAGAAGTTGATTAAGTTGTTTATGTTGTGTGTGTGTGAAGCACTACAATAACTGTTTACAAGTTAAGGATTTCACTGGTTGTCAATTTTACATGTATAAAAGTGCACAATGCAACAAGGGCCAGGGCTATTTATTTTAAATGGATTATGTATATATGTATTTTATTTGAGATGTCAGCATAAAGACATCATTTAGTTGTGTCTGTCATCACACCATATTTCAATTACATTCTATGTTGCTCTGCTTTGGTATTAAAGTCAGCAACTTTACAGTTTTGATTAACTTTCACTGCTATCAGTAGCAACAAGCAAAACTGATGTGAGAACCAACTGTATCTGACCTTCCCAGCTCCAAATGTTGGACAAAGTTAACAACTGTATGGTCACCAAAGTACAGCATTTAGCAGCTGTAGAGTTGGTGGAGACTCTGAATGCACGTAAACTGCTAACACAACATTAAAATATGATAATGTTGTACACCTTGATGCACTTTCCCAAATACCCAAAAAATAGCAAAAAAGTGCATTGTGGGGCATTTCAGTGAGCCCCCATTCTGCAATATTTCTGAATGTTGAAATTGCATTCATACATTCGAGGAAATGTTGCCTCCAAATTACAAAAAAAAATGAAAGCTTTTCATAGCACACATGAATGTTGCTATGTGAAAAAAATCAAAAGTTTTTCAAAACTAGATGAAGGCCCAACAGCAGTCTGTTTGGGCTTCTCCTTCCTTTCATCCCACTTTGTTTTTTTCTCTTTTTTTCAGCTCTAAATTGTATAAATATCAGTGCAAGCTTATGATTAACATGAAGGTACATGTGATGCCACCTAGTGGTTTAGTTCTCTTAGACAGTATGATGTCCACACAGAGGTGGCCAGAACAGGGATGGGCGCTCTTACAGTTGTTGTTGGTGGTGTCTGTGTCTCAGGCTGAGAAGCCAGTGTGCAGGCTGACAGGGGATCCTGAGAATCCCCAAATATTCAAGGATGGGGACATTATGTTGGGGGGAATCTTTTCTTTCCACAGCAGCTGGAAAGGCAGACAGGATACCTACATGGACAAACCACTGCCACTGCAGTGCACCAGGTAAATTATACCATAGAATTCTATGGCATGGTATAACTTTGTAGATGTCCGGTTTTGAAGAAAAATTATGTAGATAAATAATCGGTACAAAAATGGTAATCTGACTGTTATTGTAAGAAATATGCTCTGTTGTTGTATGTCACAACACCATTCAATGTTTTAATTTACAATTTTTTGCAAGCAAACTGTTTATGAATATCTGCATTAAGTTTGAATTTCAGAGAGTTCCAGTTTGCCCAGGCTATGCTTTTTGCATTAGAAGAGATTAACAACAGCACAGACCTACTGCCTGGCATCTCTCTGGGCTACAAGTTTTATGATGTCTGTGGCTCCATTGCCAGAGGTGTGAGGGTTGCACTGGCCTTAGCTAATGGCAATGAACTTGTGTCTGCACCCTCAGAGGAACCATGTACCAGACCAGCCCAAGTGCAGGCCATTATGGGAGAGACATCTTCTTCTCCTTGCATGGCCATAGCTACTGTCATTGGACCCTTTCATATCCCACTGGTGGGTGAGATTAGCTGCAGTGAAATAGTTTTTGTAATGAAAATGTAAAAATTATTCTAGTGTACTTTGTGAATGTTTTAATGTTTTATTCTTGGCATTTCTTTTTTTCTTCTTTTAGATCAGCCACTTTGCTACTTGTGCTTGTCTCAGTGATAAGACCAAGTACCCATCATTCCTCAGAACAATACCCAGTGACTACTACCAGAGCAGAGCCCTGGCCCAGTTGGTAAAGTACTTTGGTTGGACTTGGGTTGGAGCTATTAGAACAAATGATGATTATGGCAATAATGGCATGGCCACATTCGTAGAAACTGCCCAGCAGCTGGGCATCTGTCTGGAGTACTCTGTGGCTGTCTTTAGAACAGATCCACCAGACAAATTACAAAAGATAGTTGACATTATCAAGGCTTCCACTTCCAAAGTGATTGTCGCTTTCCTTTCCCACATGGATATGGATGTGCTAATACATGAATTGTCTCACCACAACTTGACTGGATACCAGTGGGTAGGAAGTGAGAGCTGGATCTTTGATTCCCACACTGCAGCCATGGATAGGCATCACATTCTGGATGGTGCCATAGGCCTGTTCATACCAAAAGCACATGTCAGTGGCATGAGAGAGTTCATGTTGGATGTGAAACCGCTCAATTCATCCAGTAACGAACTGTTTGCAGAGTTTTGGGAGACATTATTTAGCTGTAAGTTCAAGCAGTCAAAGTCATCAGCAGGGAATTTGACAGAATGTACTGGACATGAAGATGTTACTGCAGTACAAAACAGCTTCACTGATATGTCACTCATGCCCATCTTTAACAATGTCTACAAAGGAGTGTATGCTGTGGCCCATGCACTTCATAATATCCTCGGCTGTAATAAAAAATGTAACAACAAGGTGCAACTGGGTCCATTTACAGTGAGTTGAACACCACATATATGTTTTTTTCTTTTCTTTTCAAAATTAATTACATTTTATGAAATAAAATATCGATCTTTATGTCATACTGTGTATATTTACACCGACAAAATGTTTGTCAGGTAATGATCTACAATAACATCTTCTTAGATTTTGCAGAACATTAGAAAGATTCAGTTCAAAACAAAGGAAGGAGATGAAGTTTACTTCAATGAGAATGGAGACCCAGTAGCAAAGTATGAAATTATAAACTGGCAGCCAACAGAAAATGGCATTGTGGACTTTGTCACAGTTGGTCTTCATGATGCATCTTTACCTGCAGACAAACAGCTGAATCTGCTAAATAAGTCTTTAATTTGGGCACAGAACTCACAGCAGGTGAGCTATGAAAAATGTAAATGTTTGATATTTTACAACTTCCCATCATTATCATACATTTTTATCATTGTTATTTTGCACATGCAGGTGCCTTTGTCAGTTTGCAGTGAGAAATGTCTTCCAGGAACTCGAAAGGTACTCCAGAAAGGAAAGCCTGTCTGCTGCTATGACTGTTTAAGATGTGCAGAGGGAGAGATCAGCAACACGACAGGTGCAGTATGTTGCTACACTTGTCATTATAGGAAGTTATTTTAAGCAAACCAGAAACCAAAATCATCAAAAATCCTAAACAAGCACTGATACATTCCTCCAAAACTTAAATCAAGATTTAATCCCCAGTATGAAAGAATTCTGTGACTCAGTTGTATTTCAAAGTACTTCAATTTCACTGTTGAAACACATTTGAATAAACAACTGGGAAAATTGGTTGTTGTCAGCCCATTCATTCCAAGTTTGTGTGTTTTTCAGTACAATTCAATATGTTGTCACTATTTTGGAAATTGTTTGCTGCTGGACAGGGAACAATTAACTTCTGACAATATACTTTAATGGTCCACTATGCACACGACATTTTCATTTGTGTATAAATATCTGAATATCTAAGAATTGTTGTGATTTTGTTACCTTAGAGTAAGCTATTATATCCACAGAGTCGGCCACTTTGCACCGCCATGTATTCGCAGTAGCCCAGAATTGATAACACTGGCTCCAGAAAATGCCTTTTCTGTTCATTGCCCTGGATCCAATATAATAGACCTTTAAGAGCTTGTATTTTTGTATTTGAAATACAAAACAAACAAACAAAGAAAAAACATTCTTTAATATAAACACAAGTGAATCATGTGTAGTGTCTCTTTTATGTACAAAAAAACATGATTACATTTAACCCTCAGAGTGTTATCTATGTGATAATCAATAAGTGTATGACTTGTAGATAGCAAACATATGCAACATAGACACAAAACAAGACAAATGTCATGAACAAGTCCAAAACTTGCTTTAATTTCATTTTTCAGATTCTATCACCTGTGTGAGATGTGAACCCGAGTTCTGGTCAAATGAGAGAAGAGATGCCTGTGTAAAGAAGGAAGCAGAGTTTCTCTCATATGAAGAGATTATGGGAGCACTGCTCACTGCAGCTTCTCTCTTTGGAACATGCATGACTGCTGTTGTGGCATTCATTTTCTTCAGATACAGACAAACTCCTATTGTCAGGGCCAACAACTCTGAGCTGAGCTTCCTGCTGCTCTTCTCCTTGAGTCTGTGTTTCCTGTGTTCTCTGACCTTCATCGGCCGGCCCTCTGAGTGGTCCTGCATGCTGCGACACACAGCATTCGGCATCACCTTTGTCCTCTGTATCTCTTGTGTTCTGGGTAAAACAATAGTGGTGTTGATGGCCTTCAGGGCCACACTCCCAGGTAGTGATGTGATGAAA
Organism: Diplodus sargus; assembly: GCA_903131615.1. NCBI lineage: Eukaryota > Metazoa > Chordata > Actinopteri > Spariformes > Sparidae > Diplodus > Diplodus sargus. Next base: position 11,559,264 of record CAEMYA010000018.1, read on the forward strand.
TGGTTTGGGCCGGCACAGCAAAAACTTACTGTTCTTGGTTTCACTCTTATACAAGTTATCATATGTATCCTCTGGTTAACAATTTCTCCTCCTTTTCCATTTAAGAATTTTAAGGAATTCAAGGACAAAATCATTTTAGAGTGTGCTCTGGGCTCAGCTGTAGGCTTTTGGGCTGTACTTGGGTACATTGGACTTCTGGCCATGTTATGTTTTAGTCTTGCTTTTCTGGCTCGGAAACTGCCTGATAATTTCAATGAAGCCAAATTCATCACCTTTAGCATGCTGATATTCTGTGCAGTATGGATCACTTTTATCCCAGCGTATGTCAGCTCTCCTGGAAAGTTCAGTGTAGCAGTGGAGATATTTGCTATTTTGGCTTCAAGTTTTGGACTGCTCATTTGTATTTTTATTCCAAAATGTTATATTATCTTACTGAAACCAGAGAAGAATACAAAAAGGAACATGATGGGGAAGGGGGCACCAAAATGATTCTAATACCTTAAATAATATGGTGACAAAGACATTTGAATAGCATTGTGACAAATACTGGACTAGTGGACAAAATAGGGGATACAAAAGTTACTTGAAATTAATTTCAATATTGCTCTGTGTCAGCTTGATTTGTAAAAAAGAAAAGAAAAAAGCACTCACTTCTAATCGCCAACACAGTAGCTATATGGACTCCATATGATGATAATAATGAGTGCTTGTTGTACTGTACTTATGTACATGCAAAACAAAACAGAAAACTAAATAAATCACTGCACTGACTGTACTGTCTGGGGGACATTTTAGAGGGCATAAGGAGACTAATTTTCCAACTTTACGTCACCTTCATTATGCACTTATATGCATTCAATTAAATTGTGTCATCATGATGATAGAATATACAATTGATATACTCAGCTTAGGCTACAGCCAAAAACCCTGTTAGGGCACCTCCCTCCTCTCAATCCACCTCATCAACCATTACTGTTGAACTAATTATTCATGCTGTTCAAAGAATGTTTAAGCATCAGTTTGATTTGCATAAAGGTACATGTGATGCTTACTAGTGGCTTACATCCCCAAGCCAGCATGATGTCCACACAGAGGTGGCCAGAGAAGGGTTGGGCACTCTTACAGCTGTTGTTGGTGGCATCTCACTCTCAAGTTAACAATCAGGTGTGCGTGCGGAGGGGCAATCCAGAGAAACCCCAGCTATCTAAGTATGGGGACATTATGTTGGGGGGAATTTTCTCTTTCCATAGCAGGTGGAAAGACCGACAGGACACTTACATGCATGAACCACTGCATCTCCAATGCACCAGGTACATTTCATAGATTTCAAATATCTAAGTGAACAAAGAAACAATGCAGGTACGAAAGAAAATCAAACTGAGTTTGTAATTATCATACAAAGTATTCCTATTTGTGTGTATTAACACCATCGACTTCTTTGATTTAAGTTATTTTTTTCTACTTTAAAGAAACAGTGGTTGCACTTTTAACTTTATTTTTGCTGTCCTCAACCAGCTTGAATTTCAGAGGGTTCCAGTATGCCCAGGCTATGCTCTTTGCCATAGAGGAGATAAATAACAGCACAGACATGCTGCCTGGCATCTCTCTAGGATGTAAGATCTATGATGCCTGTGCCTCCATTGCCAGAGGTGTGCGGGTCGCACTGGCTTTGGCTAATGGTAATGAAGTGGTATCTGAACCCTCTGAGGCACCATGTACCAGAGTTGCCAAAGTACAGGCTATTTTGGGAGAGACCTTTTCCTCTCCTTGCATGGCCATAGCTACTGTCATTGGACCCTTTCATATCCCACTGGTGGGTAAATTGGAAAAACATATATCTTATTAATAAAAAAAAAAGTATGAGAATGAAACTATTCCCTGCTGTGTCATCACAAAGAGTGATTTAAAATACATTTGTGGACTATGTAAATTATGAATGTCTTTATCTTGGAAATACTTTCCTTTTGTCTTTTAGATCAGTCACTTTGCTACTTGTGCTTGCCTCAGTGATAAAACCAAGTACCCATCATTCCTCAGAACAATACCCAGTGACTACTACCAGAGCAGAGCCCTGGCTCAGTTGGTCAAGTACTTTGGTTGGACTTGGGTTGGAGCTATTAGATCAAATGATGATTATGGTAATAATGGCATGGCCACATTCACAGAAACTGCCCAGCAGCTGGGTATCTGTCTGGAGTACTCTGTATCTTTCTACAGGGCAGATCCACAGGTCAAAATACAAAAGCTAATTGACATTATAAAGGCGTCCACATCCAAGGTAATTGTCACTTTCCTCTCCCCCACGGAGTTGTATGTGTTGATGCATGAGTTCTTTTACCATAACTTAACTGGGTATCAGTGGATAGGCACTGAGGCCTGGATATTTGATTCTGAAACTGCTGCAAGGGACAGGCATCATATTCTGGATGGTGCCATAGGCCTGTCCATCCCCAAAGCACATGTCAGTGGCATGAGAGAGTTCATGTTGGATGTGAAGCCACTAAATTCATCTAGTAATGAATTGTTTACAGAGTTTTGGGAGACATTTTTTAGCTGCAAATTCAATATGTCAAAGTCATCATCAGAGAATCAGAGAGAATGTACTGGACATGAAGATGTGACTGGAGTGCAAAACAGCTTCACCGATATGTCACTCATGCCTATCTTTTACAATGTTTATAAAGGAGTGTATGCTGTGGCCCATGCACTTCATAATATTCTCAGCTGTAATAAAACATGTAACAGCACGGTGCAGCTAGATCCATTTGAGGTGAGTTGAACACCAAAGACTTAAAAGTCACATTGACAAGTTGTGGTTTAAATTGTGACAAAGAAGTTGCTGGAGTCTGTCAATCATGCTGTTTAGACATTTAGACAATAGATCCACACAATTTTTGCCAAATAATCATCCACATTGATGTATATCTTCATAGATTTTTCAGCACATAAGAAAGATTCAGTTCACAACAAAGGAAGGAGATGAAGTTTACTTTAATGAGAATGGAGACCCAGCAGCAAAGTATGAAATTATAAACTGGCAGCCAACAGAAAACGGCGTTGTGGACTTTGTGACAGTCGGTCTTTATGATGCATCTTTATCTGCAGACAAACAACTAAGTTTGCAAAATAAGCCTTTGATTTGGGCACAGAGCTCACAACAGGTAATTAGAATTGTTAATACAAGTCTGCAAAGAGAACACCTTGCCAACGAGAATGCCCATACCTATTACTCGTTGTCATTTCATCTATGCAGGTGCCTTTCTCAGTTTGCAGTGAGAAATGTCCCCCAGGAACTCAAAAGGTTCTGCAGAAAGGAAAGCCTGTCTGCTGCTATGACTGTTTGAGATGTGCAGAGGGAGAAATCAGCAACATGACAGGTGTCGTATATTAAAGCAAAGCATAACAAAACGTAACATTTTTCATGTTCACAAACCAACAAAGTCTTAACGAATCAAAACCCAGTATCCTCACAACTATGGACGTCGAGGGTCAAATGGTAGGAAAAAAAACTGGATATGGAAATCCCTGGTAACAGATTTAAAAACACATGCTCTTTGATTCACAATCCATGCGCACAGATTTTGCCCTCCTCTGTCTTTCAGCAAATGGACGTCAATGACCACATCCACCCAGTAAATTTAATTGTATCTAAATTGAACGGCAGATTTTACAGAAGCATATTGCTACCACACAAGGAAAAAGCAAAAAAAACATGATCACGTTATAACTGTTTTGTTTAACATGATAATTAACATAATTAATTAATTATTTTTAAATCAATTAATTCAATCTTTGATCAGCCAGAAGCACCATTGATACAATCAACCCAGCACAGCTACTGACAGTCCTGCATTTCAACACGGAGGTTTCCTTTGATAGTGATCAATAATCAATAAAGACGATGAAAACTACTCCATTTGACTGTATATGCTCAAAATGCTCTATTTAACTGGAGCAGGAGCAGAGCATAGAAAAGATGCAATATTGACACATCAAAGGACAAATGTACCGAGCAAGTCCGACACCTATTTTAATTATTTTTCAGATTCTGTCACCTGTGTGCGATGCCCAACTGAATTCTGGTCAAATGAGAGAAGAGATGCCTGTGTAAAGAAGGAGGCAGAGTTTCTGTCATATAAAGACATTATTGGAGCACTGCTCACTGCAGCATCTCTCTTTGGAACATGCATGACTGCTGTTGTTGCATTGATTTTCTTCAGATACAGACAGACTCCTATTGTGAGGGCCAACAACTCTGAGCTGAGCTTCCTGCTGCTCTTCTCCTTGACTCTGTGTTTCCTGTGTTCTCTGACTTTCATCGGCCGGCCCTCTGAGTGGTCCTGCATGCTGCGACACACAGCATTCGGCATCACCTTTGTCCTCTGTATCTCTTGTGTTCTGGGTAAAACAATAGTGGTATTAATGGCCTTCAGGGCCACACTCCCAGGTAGTGATGTGATGAAATGGTTTGGGCCTGCACAGCAGAAACTCACTGTTCTGGGTTTCACTCTAATACAAGTTATCATTTGTATCCTCTGGTTAACAATTTCTCCTCCTTTTCCATTTAAGAATTTTAAGGAGTCAAAGGATAAAATCATCTTAGAGTGTGCTCTGGGCTCAGCTGTAGGCTTCTGGGCTGTACTTGGGTACATTGGACTTCTGGCCATATTGTGCTTTATTCTTGCTTTTCTAGCTCGGAAACTGCCTGATAATTTCAATGAAGCCAAATTTATCACCTTTAGCATGCTGATATTCTGTGCTGTATGGATCACTTTTATCCCAGCATATGTCAGCTCTCCTGGGAAGTTCAGTGTTGCT
>CAEMYA010000018.1:11577131-11625202 GCA_903131615.1 Diplodus sargus
ATGCCCAACTGAATTCTGGTCAAATGAGAGAAGAGATGTCTGTGTAAAGAAGGAGGCAGAGTTTCTGTCATATAAAGACATTATTGGAGCATTGCTCACTGCAGCATCTCTCTTTGGAACATGCATTACTGCTGTTGTTGCATTGATTTTCTTCAGATACAGACAGACTCTTATTGTCAACAACTCTGAGCTGACTTCCTCTGAGGTGTCCTGCATGCTGCGACACACAGGATCACCTTTGTCCTCTGTATCTCTTGTGTTCTGGGGAAAACAATTGTGGTGTTAATGGCCTTCAAGGCCACACTCCCAGGTAGTGATGTGATGAAATGGTTTGGGCCTGCACAATAGAAACTCAGTGTTCTGGGTGTAGCAGAATGGGGCTGCAGTATTTTCTGCTACAGTTTCTGTGGTTCCGTATGTTGGCTCACTGATTGACAGCCAATCGTTGTATGCAGGTGTAAACGCCCCTGTAAGGGGCGAAATAGAATGGAATGAAGCGGACACGATGTTGCTGGCTTCAAGTCCAAAGTGTAATGAACAAATATACCTCTATAAACATTACATGCTCACTAAATTACACAACTGAATGTATACATTGCACTTTTAAAACAATGCACAAGAATGTATACGTCATGCTCCTTTACAGCAAACATTATACAGAATGCATGTATTTTCTCTAGCTCAAACAAGTGTGTTTTATCTCCTTAAGAAACTACACAATTACAAAATACACATACAGCACTTTTAACAATGTTATGTATTGTTCTCTGAAGAAACTACACAATTAGAAAATACCTGGAAGACACCTTTAGCAAAGAGCATAATACGCGTGCGTCGTCAAACACGATTCATGCTACCGTGGTAACTGTTAACCCTGCATAAACTTCACTCTTATTTTAGCTTCACACACAGAGTTGTTGTGCACTCACACATTTAGCAAACACAATATTAGTTGAACTGCAGCACATTAGCATTACCTCTTCAACCATACAACATGAACTGAACACACTCAAAACCCGCCCTCGTACTGAACAGCGCCCGCCATGTCGCTACTGCGCTCTCTGGCTGTATGTTTCAAGCTGGCAAGCGTGCTCCCGCCGGGTTAACACTTTGATATTTAAGCCAACTGAATTCACTCGTTAACGTCACTTTTAACACATATATCTCACTATCAGAACGTTTCTTATCACTTAAACAATATCTAAATTCATTTTAACACATTGCAACCATTGTTCTTACCTGTAAGGGGCGAAATAGAATGGAATGAAGCGGACACAATGTTGCTGGCTTCAAGTCCAAAGTGTAATGGACGAGCCGCAAGCAACACCATCCCCCTACAGGAACGTGAAAGACCAGAGCAATGGATTTCAGATATCAACTGAGATGTCCAGAGCAATAGATTACTCGAAAGGCCAGAACAATGGATTACAGATAACTGTGAATTAAACTGAGGGAAATACAGAAACATGAACTGTGATTTTAAATATATTTACTTAAAATTATAACTATAAAGTGAAATGACGTTGAATGCATTTTCAACACAATTTCTCTTTTACATGCAATGCTCATTGTCATATCCATTAAACAGGCAACCTATGCAGACAGGTATGGGTCCTCTGGTCTCTCCTTCTGTCACCGAAACCACACCTCATTTCTGTTGCGCCCCATGTCTGTTGCAGCAGGTATGATAGCAGTGGTTGTACTAGTTGTGCCTTCAGCAGTCTTTGTTAGCGTGTTTAAACTAGCTGTATATGGTTTTACAGATGCCTGTCTTGAACCCTCTTCCCTCCTATGGACGTGCCACTCTCATCGATCAATGCTGGTAGGTCGAATTATGCCATGAGCCGCAACCTTATGTATGGTGTTGAAGCTAGTTAGCTGTTTTTCATTTTAGGAGTTGGCTCACCTGATGAACTAAACACTATAGGCACTTCACTGCTCCCCACCCCGAGCTCATAGATCGGGACTGCGTGTCTGTATCTCGCTCTTGTATTTGGCAGCTAGCAACGTAGCAGCTACTCTGGCCCATATGTTCCTATGCTGCTGCTTTGAATACCATTGTTTTTGCTGACTGTGGCTTTTGCTTACAGCCAGCGCAGGAGTGTTGGCCTTTAGTGCACAAACTCTATTTATTTCAGTCTGGGCCATTTTAGGATAGTGTGTGTGTGTGTGTGTGTGAGATCACTGGGGCCTAACTTTTCATTTTGGTTGTTTAATTTCCAACTGGCTCGCTGCCTCTAATCCATTATCATTGTTTTGTGTAGTTGATTCTGTTTATTTCCTTTATTCTATCTTGTTTAGTTAATTTCTTATTTTCCCATACCTGGCTGCTTAGCCCCACCAATAATCTGTTTTGTTTCTATTTATTACATTAATTGTATCTCAATTCTTTGCAGGATTTTGGCCAGTGTGATCCAGTGTTTGTTTATTTATATGAGCTATGTCCCACTAATTGTTGTGTTGTTCCCTTTCTGTGGTGATGTCCCCTTACTGTGTGCTGTTTTGTTGACTCCTGGTGCTTTTATTGTTTACTTTTCCACATGAAAAATCTCAGCTCAACTTCAAACTTGAAAACTCAAAGGTTTGGCATCTAAAAAAGATAATACAGTCTAATAACCAAGGTTAATCTTAATTACGAGTCCAAATAATGACCGATGTTGAAAGTATCGTGGGTGCCCTTGTAGCGTGTGGAGAGCCTCTTAATCACTGCAACCAGGATTGAGTCGTCTTTGCATGGCTGTAAGTGTTTCAGCAGTTTGGCATGAAGAGGAGCAATTACAGAGAGAGTTAGCTGGTTTTCTTCACACATCACAGTGGTTGCCATTTTGACAGGACCCATCAACTGAACAATGTCTTCCATGTTGGCAATATCACTCTTACTCAGCATGCCTATATTTGTGGCCCCCTTTCGCAGATCCTTGGACATCAGAGCTGCCATTATAGCGGGCAGCTGTTCCAAAAAACGTTTTTGTTTTTCCCGTAGGACGTGACATGGCAATAGGGCTGCGTTGAAAATATCCAACAATTTTTCGCACTTTCGGCAACAACCTGGAAGCACAGTCCACCCCCAAACTAGGTTTGGAGCTAAGTTGGGTGTATGTGCGAAGAAGGTAATGTGCGGACTGAGCTAGGCTTCTGCACCAGCTACAATCATGTTCCTGGCATTATCTGTGACGATGGCGGGATTCTTGTCTGAGATTTTCCACTGGCTTCACGCAGAAACGCGCCAATATTGTTACCAGTATGGGCTTTGTTGTTTGAATCATTTCACAGAACCCTGGATTTTCAACCACACTGTAGGGTCGCATGTCTTTAAATATAAACTTGGCAATTGTTACTCTGATGTTTTTTTTTTTTAATTAATGCCGGAGAGAAGGGAGTTGCAGTAGTCTAGTGTTGTGTCGGTTCATGAACTGATTCTTTCCTTTCTCAGTTCAGTTGAGCTCAGCCGCGAGCATGCCGACCGGGTGTGGAACTGCTGCGACTCACTGTGAGGACGTGATTCATGTTCGCGCTGTGATTCGTTCATGATTCGCGAACCTACTGCACACAGAGAAGTGTTGCTGAGGACGTGATTCTCATTCACATACTGTGCTGAAAGTGGCGCTGTGTCACTCACTCAGCCACTCACGGCAGAGGAGTTGATTCATGTTCAGTAACCGTACTGCTAATATTAGCGCTGTGTTGCTAACATCCGTGTAGCATCATGTTAAGTGATTTTACTGTGCACAGAGGACACTTTCACCGTTTAATAATTTAAGTGCATGTATACCACTCAAAACAGCGCTGCGTCTCCTGCGAATGATTGTGTACTATAGTCCGTAAAACGCACCGTCCCTCAGTAAGTGAACGTGAACCTCAGGGCTGAATCATGAACTGAATGACGGATCGTCTGTGCTGTTTATCAGTTCAGGGATTTGGAGAGCACTGAACGATTCGGTGAACGAATCTTTTGAATGAATCATTTTAATGAACGGATTATAGAGATTCAGTACAGTATAAAGAACTGCCGTTCCCATCACTACACTGCCGCACTAAGGCAAAAGGTCATAACTTCGATTTTGGGCGAAAATGAGTTATTGCCATTTTTGGGACAATAAACACAAGTTTTATCATGTAGACAAACATCAAGTGTCAATTCAGTTGTTTTGGGGGGGAAATAAGATTATGTTTTTGCCGTAACTTCAAAAAGCCAAGGGGAAACTGTGGCAGAAGATCGTAACGTCAGATACCGCTCTCTGCCTTCGTTTCACGCTGCTCCTGAACACATGAATGAAGTTACGGTCCCGTAACAGCTAGCGTTAGCCTTAAGCTAGCGGTGCAAACGAGTAGGCTAACCTACTTCACAAACTCGACACAAACACTTTGCAAGCCATAATCAACAACGTATCCAGTAACAAGCGGTGCTTTAGAGCATGGTTTATAGGATATCTTCATTCACAACCCATAAAACAAGGCTACATGTACAACCGAAATAAAATGTGCTTCTCATAGGCTAACGTTAGCTCTCGCCTGCCAATGACAGTCAATTGACTGAAAACTACGCGAGTTGGTTGGAGCTGAAACGACACACCTTCCACACACACCCACGCACCAGCAGCAGGAATGTAGTAATGTACAGCCTACCTTTTGCTGAACCCTGGATAAAATCCATGCCAAACATCCGATGAAAAAGCAAATCCATTAAATCCACCACAAGTTTTTAAACTTGCTGCCGGCTAATCAAAACTCCCAGGTTGTCAGCAACAGGCTGTCAAATCTATCTATGCAATCCTAGAGTTTAGAGTAGCTGTGGGTTTAAGGAGAAATTAAAGCTAGTCGCAAATCGGCCAGTTTCCTGAGATCGATGTCACATCTTGATTTGCCAAGAAAGAAAATAAAATTGATCATTGGACGAATCCACCATGTGACTCATTGATGTCATAGGTGTCACGTTGTAAAGACAGGAAAATATATCAATACAGTGTTCATTCATAATTTTTGAAAAGACCTACACATATCATCAAAGTTTATTCCTGTATTTATGATAATAATGCAAATACTGCAAGTAAAATCCCAAGAAATATTAATTCCTACTGTGTTTTCAGCAGACTGACTTTCAACATTAAGATGCTACAATGGGATGATTATGAAATATCTTTGCTGTTCTAGGCTACTGGTTATCCACATGAATGATGAGTCTATATTAGTGCCTCATATCCAAACAGAAGTACATGTTTTACATGCATTAAAACATCAAAACACTCTCATTGTTAATACTGATGTCTGTCAGAGAGAGTGTGCGAAAAAAAATCATGCGACTGCCTGTGTGGTACTAGTATGAGTATGAATTACAGAAAAAAACTTATTGATCTATCATTTTCATATGATGTTGATAACTATAAAGCCATTTTATGATAGTGAGTTCAATAGGGTCAATATTGCTTACAATTTAAGTTTAAGTTATCATTGTTGTCATAACATTGTGCTATAAAATAGAAGTTAAGGTCTTTTGCCTTGGTATAACCAATTGTCATTTTATGGGCAATGCTAAGGCAGAATACGGTAACTTCCAAAAAAGGGTCAAAGGTCAAATTTGAGTTTAAAAAAAAATTGTAGATAGATTAATACAGGTATACACTACAAACTGTGAAAATTACAATATTATACCTATAACTCAATTGTCAGGACATTAAGATAACTTTAAAGTCATTTTTCTCAGTTTCACACTCTGGAGAGTTAAGGTCTTTTGCCTTAGTAGGGCAGTGCAGTAGTCTAGACTGGAAAAGATAAATGCGTGAATGATTTTTTCCAGATCGGGGGGTGTGTGCATATTGTGACGAGCTTGAGCAGAAGAAAGTCTCTCCAGACAGATCTTAAAATTCAATACAGGTCCTGTGTTACTGACGTAGTAACGTTCAGAGACTGCAACTTTATTCACACCTTTGACACAAACATTTGAAGAACAACATCACCCGCCTTCCCATACTCTGTCATGGTGCACTCTGCAAACTCAACGTCTATGCTAATTCACAATCTAACATCCTTAGAGCACAACTGGCACAACAGCAACGATCAGCACATGTACACAAAACATCATATCGGAACATATCACAACAACAACAGTCTGATAAACGCTTGAGAATCCCATCAGTCTTTGCGCCAACAGCGCTCCCCGTTGGCAAACGGCACTCCTCCGATCATTACATAGCCCCCATCTGAGGGGTCAGTTGTCCCCGACAACCCCATGTTGGCCAGTCCTGTACCGCAGCCACCTTTGTTGGATTGGTGGCTATGCCCCTGCCACTGACCGCATGGCCCAGGAACTTGGTTTCTTGGCTCAGCAGGTGGCACTTGGCAGGGTTCAACCGAAGCCCTGCCCGCCGGATGGAAGCAAATACATGTAGTTAGTTAGACAAGGCCCTGTCAAAGTCATTGGCACGCACCAGCAGGTCGTTGAGGTAGACAATGCAGTGGCTGCGGGGTACATCAGCCAGCACCCTCTCGATCAATCGCTCAAAAGTAGCTGGTGCATTGCAGAGCCCAAATGGCATGACACGGAACTGCCACAGCCCCCGCTGAAGGCAGTCTTTGGTCTTGTATCAGGGGCCAGCTCCACCTGCCAGTAAGACATTTCCTGACAGCTAAACCAACTGGACCCAGCAACCCATTCGAGAGCGTCGTCAATTCGATGGAGTGGACAAGAGTCTTTTTTGGTGATGGCGTTGAGACGGCGACAATCCACACAAAAACACCAACTGCCATCTTTCTTCCTCACTAAGACAACCGGGGCTGCCCACGGGCTGGTGGAGGGTCCAATCACCCCAGCAACAACCATCTCACGGATCATGTCCTCTGCTGTCTGGCCTTTAGATAAGGCCAGTTGCTGGGGTCGTAGACGAATGGGCTGGGCAGAACCGGTGTTGATGGAATGCTGGACCAGCCGAGTCAGTTTACAGTCTTCATTTCTGGCAGCGAAGATTTCCGCAAAGTCATCCAGGAGGTTGGATGAAGGTTGTTGGTTACTTTGAGGAGGGCAGTTTCTGTGCTGTTTAAAGCTCTAAAACCTGACTGGAACTTTTCAAAGATGTTGTTGAGAGACATGAAGGCTAAAAGTTGCATAGAAACTACTTTCTCTAAAACCATGGATAAAAACGGAAGCTTGGACATTGGCCGAAAATTATTAAGACCAGAAGGGTCGAGGTTTGGTTTCTTAAAAGAGGTTGGACCACAGTATGTTTAAAAGAGTGTGGGAAAATGCCACTTTTTGGGGAGCTGTTAATAATCATTAAAATACTGGGTTCAAACTCGAACTGGGTTCGATACCCTTTTTAAGAAATTTGGTGGGGATAAAATCAAGTTGCTGGTTTCATTTGCGATATGAGTTTCTTTAAAAACAGCAGTGAAACCGGTTCAAAGCAGCTAAAATAACTATGGATGACCCTGCTGGTGTGTAAATATCGGTCTGGGGGGTGATGTTTTGTGTTATCATTTGTGTCCCCCCTTTAGCATGCTGATATTGTGTGTAGCATGCATCACTTTTATCCCAGCGTATGTCAGCTATCCTGGTAAGTTCAGTGTAGCTGTGGAGATATTTGTTATTCTGGCCTCAAGTTTTGGGCTGCTCATTTCTATTTTTACTCCAAAATGTTACATCATCTTAGTGAAACCAAAGAAGAATACAAAAAAGAACATGCTGGGCAAAGAGGAACCAAAATCATGATTAAAACATACAACAATACAATGACAAATGTGTTTTCATTCCATCATAATTATTTCATAATCATTTGTTAACCTATCATTAAGTGGCAAAAGAATTGTGAGGTAATGACAAGGGCAGAGGCACACCATGATTTTGGCACCTTTTGTGTGGTTTCTTCAACTGGTCCATGAAGGTATATATTGTAATTGGAAGCATCTTGTCAATTTTGCACTGGACAAGATTATGTCAATTTCACATTTCAGACAATTACAGAAGCATGCAAATGTACATAGTTATGTACATACATATTTCTCTTTTACTGAATAAGCAGGGGAAGGAGAGACATGGGTTACTGATCAAACACTTTGTAACAGTGACTACTCAGCAGATATTTGCTGATTACTCATCAAACATCTTTTGTTTTGATAGAGAGCCTCCTAGTGGCATAAATTACACATTGTGTATTTAAGATATTTAAAATAGGCTAAAGCTCAAAACTCATCCTCTGTTTGGGCACCTCCATCCTCTCACGCCTTGTTGGTCCCCAGAGATCAAACATCACTGCCCTGTGACTCATTTTTTATGGCATTACAAAATGTATAAAGATCAGTGAGGGATTTTGATTTTACATAATGGCACAGGTGATGTTCTTGAAAAGTATGACATCCACACAGAGATGGGCAGAGAGGACTTGGGCACTGTTACAGCTGTTGCTGGTGGCATTTGTTTCTGTTTCCTCGACTGAAGAGCCAATGTGCAGGAGGAGAGGGGATCCTGAGAATCCTCTGCTGTCTAAGGATGGAGACATTATGCTGGGAGGAATCTTTTCAATCCATAACAAATGGAATGACACACAGGATACTTACATGCGCAAGCCATTGGCACTGCATTGCACCAGGTAAATTATACCATGAAGAAAAACAAATTGTAATGTCTAAGAAGAGTTGAGTACAAGTATTGAAAAGCAAACAGTTAGTATTTCATGTGTGACTTAATACTGTCAAATGTGTTGTTTTATTTATTGTCATTGTTCATATTGTAATGACACACTAGTTGCACCATCAACTTTTTGTAACTGTCCACATCAAGTTTGAATTTCAGAGGGTTCCAGTATGTCCAGGCTATGCTCTTTGCCATAGAAGAGATTAACAACAGCACAGACCTACTTCCTGATATCACTCTAGGATATAAGATCTATGATGCCTGTGTCTCAATTGCCAGAGGTGTGATGGTTGCACTGGCCTTGGCTAATGGTGATGAAGTGGTATCCGCACCCTCTGAGGCACCATGTACCAGAACTGCCCAAGTACAGGCCATTATGGGAGAGACCTTTTCTTCTCCTTGCATGGCCATAGCTACTGTCATTGGACCCTTTCATATCCCACTGGTGGGTAAAATTGGTTAAAATGAAACGACACTGGTGTAAAATTGTTAATTTATAACTCATCCAGACCATACCAAACAAATACTAGAAACAAATTGTAGTTTGCTCTGTTTAATTCATTTATACATCTATCATAGGATATCATTTATTTTTCTGTCAGATCAGCCACTTAGCTACTTGTGCTTGCCTCAGTGATAAGACCAAGTACCCATCATTCCTCAGAACAATACCCAGTGACTACTACCAGAGCAGAGCCCTGGCCCAGCTGGTCAAGTACTTTGGTTGGACTTGGGTCGGAGCTATTAGATCAAATGATGATTATGGCAATAATGGCATGGCCACATTCACAGAAACTGCCCAGCAGCTGGGTATCTGTCTAGAGTACTCTGTGTCTTTCTTTAGAACGGATCCAGCAGTCAAAATACAAAAAATAATTGATGTTATCAAGGCTTCCACCTCCAAGGTGATTGTCACTTTCCTTTCCCCCTCGGAGGTGTATGTGTTATTGCATGAGTTCTTTTACCACAACTTGACTGGGTACCAGTGGGTAGGCACTGAGGCCTGGATCTTTGATTCTGAAACTGCAGCAAGGGACAGGCATCACATTCTGGATGGTGCCATAGGCCTGTCCATCCCCAAAGCACATGTCAGTGGCATGAGAGAGTTCATGTTGGATGTGAAACCGCTCAATTCATCTCGTAATGAATTGTTTACAGAGTTTTGGGAGAAATTATTTAGCTGCAAGTTCAAGAATTCAAAGTCCACAGATGGGAATAAGAGAGAATGTACTGGACATGAAGATGTGACTGGAGTGCAAAACAGCTTCACTGATATGTCACTCATGCCTATCTTTTACAACATTTATAAAGGAGTGTATGCCGTGGCCCATGCACTTCATAATATTCTGAGTTGTAATAAAGCATGTAACAACACGGTGCAGTTAGATCCATTCACGGTGAGTTGAACACCAAAGACAACATTATACTATTTCCATAAAAAAAAAAAAAATGGGTGATCTATATTATCATAAATACCTTGTTACAATCAAACTGTTAAGACAGTTAACCTATAAAAAGTTAGTCAGGTAATGATCTACAGTGATGCATATCTTCTTAGATTTTGCAGCACATAAAAAAGATTTGGTTCAAAACAAAGGAAGGAGATGAGGTTTACTTTAATGAGAATGGAGACCCAGCAGCAAAGTATGAAATTGTAAACTGGCAGCCACCTGAAAATGGCATTGTGGACTTTGTTGCAATTGGTCTTTATGATGCATCTTTACCTGCAGACAAACAGCTGACTCTGCAAAATACGTCCTTATTTTGGGCCCAGAACTCACCACAGGCAAGTTACTATGTGATAACTTATTGTTACTGAAACAGTATTTGAATTATTAATATTTAATCATTTTGAAGTTGTTGTTACTGTATCATAGTGTTTGGTTTCAATTAAAAATAACACATCTTTGCAAAGGATTTTACTCATTGTCTTTTTGTTTATGCAGGTGCCTTTGTCAGTTTGCAGTGAGAAATGCCCCCCGGGAACTCGCAAGGTTCTGCAGAAAGGAAAACCTGTCTGCTGCTATGACTGTTTAAGATGTGCAGAGGGAGAAATCAGTAACATCACAGGTGTGGTATGCTAAATCCAAAACCACATCTACAACTTTTATGCTCACATTACATGTTTAAGTTTCTTGATCAAATTATTATCATTACATCAAAAATCAATACATGACATATACAAATAGCTATCCACATTAAGTCAATACTGATACATGAGTCTGAAATAGCACCAAATGTATAAACAGTAATGGATTTCCAGGGATTAATATTGAAATGCAAATGCCATGCCCTAATACGAAAAGACTACGTAACACAAATTTGATAACCATTTGAAGACTAATACACAAATACTGTTCCTGCCAGTGACATTTCCCCTTTGTGGACTTGGTTGGCTGTGAAATTGAACAAACATTTAACTCACTGAATGTAAAATTCTCATCCAGACACCATTTTTTTGGGAATCTTTAATTAGACCTCTGCCGTATAATTCTGTACCAACAATTAATTGTGAACATGCTGTAACAGCATAACATTGCATTATTTTTCACAAGCACTAGTGCTGCGTCAGCTACGGCCAGTTGCAAGCTCAGAAGCTAATAAACACTTGAAAGATGTGAGCTTCACCTGGGCACACAGGTAAATACACTGGCACTTTGGCTGTCGCAGCTGCAGAATATCTGGGGTCATTAGGCTGCCCTACTGCTACTCGTCACCGATTATAGCAGACAACAGACTCCTCATTTCAGTCTGGGTCTGAAAAGGTATGACTGGCTGAATGTCTGTGATGTTTCTGATAATCATCTGAGACTAGCCATAACGCTCCTGCTCTATCACCACCAACTTAACGGCAGCATGAATGGACAGTGCACTTCAAAGGCCAACTAGCCACCGACTGTCTCCCAGATTTCACCAGTGGCTTCAACTCAGCTAATTTAAGTCACTCAGCCCAACCACCCAGCTGTGGTGTTGGTGCCTTTTGGAGAATTTCCAAGGCAAAAAGACAATTAGTATGGTTTGCTGTACAGTGAATTGAAATAACAGACCTGGGCAGAGGGACAGATGTTGAGCCATCCACTTTGAGCTTCACACTCTTTAAAGAACTATGGGTGAATTCACAGTAGCTGTGTACACTACTTTTTACAGACAATAGTTCAACCGCTTTTCTGAGTCTTTGGTATTTTTTTTTGCTTTTCAAGCAGGAAAACTATGTTCAGAAGAAATGTTAATCAAAGCAGATAATGACAAGTACAAATAAATCAATTGTACTTGTTTCTAAAGTGTCTGTCACGCAGGCAATAGAAAAAAAGGAAAATTGTGCAACAAAGGACAAATGTACTGAGCAAGTCCAACACCTGTTACAATTTTTTTTTCAGATTCTGTCACGTGTGTGCGATGCCATCCTGAGTTCTGGTCAAATGAGAGAAGAGATGCCTGTGTAAAGAAGGTGGCAGAGTTTCTCTCATATGAAGAGATTATGGGAGCACTGCTCACTGCAGCTTCTCTCTTTGGAACATGCATGACTGCTGTTGTGGCATTCATTTTCTTCAGATACAGACAGACTCCTGTTGTCAGGGCCAACAACTCTGAGCTGAGCTTCCTGCTGCTCTTCTCTTTGAGTCTGTGTTTCCTGTGTTCTCTGACCTTCATCGGCCGACCCTCTGAGTGGTCCTGCATGCTGCGACACACAGCATTCGGTATCACCTTTGTCCTCTGTATCTCTTGTGTCATGGGGAAAACAATAGTGGTGTTAATGGCCTTCAGGGCCACACTCCCAGGTAGTGATGTGATGAAATGGTTTGGGCCTGCTCAGCAGAAACTCAGTGTTCTGGGTTTCACTCTTATACAAGTTATCATATGTATCCTCTGGTTAACAATTTCTCCTCCTTTTCCCTTTAAGAATTTTAAAACATTTAAGGACAAAATCATCTTAGAGTGTGCTCTGGGGACAGCTGTAGGCTTTTGGGCTGTACTTGGGTACATAGGACTTCTGGCCATGTTGTGTTTTAGTCTTGCTTTTCTGGCTCGGAAACTGCCTGATAATTTCAATGAAGCCAAATTTATCACCTTTAGCATGCTGATATTCTGTGCTGTATGGATCACTTTTATCCCAGCGTATGTCAGCTCTCCAGGCAAGTTCAGTGTAGCTGTGGAGATATTTGCTATACTGGCTTCAAGTTTTGGTCTGCTCATTTGTATTTTTATTCCAAAATGTTACATTATCTTACTAAAACCAGAGAAGAATACAAAAAAGAATATGATGGGGAAGGGGGCACCTAAGTTGTTGTGAAAACTTCAAATGATGTTTTGGCATTGGCATTCTAGTGCCAACATTTTTTTACAGACTAATTTGTCAACCAAAGAAGTGCATTGTACTTCCATGTGTTTTCACTGTATATCATGCCATTCATGATATAGCATATTGAGATAACAGCCTGTAATACACAATCACCTCAACCAAATATAATGAAGCACATATTGATGTACTACTCTATTTCCCAATTACTTTGAAAACTGTTAAAATTTTGATGAAAGAATAACATTTTCGCCGAGTAACATTGGTTTGACTTGTTTGGTTTCCTTTTATTGCCTAAAGCTTGAGTTTAACAATCACAATTGTATACCTTTTAAATGTATATAAAGCCCTGCCATGAGCTGTAGAGCTAACTGGCCTGGAGGGACGAGCAGGGCTATACCAATGTTCAGGCTGGTCATCTTGGCTCTGCTGATGGGGAAAGGAGAGTCTGTGCAAACTTCAAGGCTGAGGACAATCATCTGATCTGATCTTAATGTTGCATGTCAGACAGTTTGATCAGGATGTTGTGAAGGTTGATCAAGGGCCCGGCCCGACCCGGGCAACAGTGTTGTTGTTTGAGGGGAAGAATGGGGGTCCATGTCGCTGACAAGGTTCTTTGCGCTCAAATCGGTTAAATGCACTCAAGGGGATCCCTGTCAAAAATTGTCAAGGTGTAATTGGAAATTGACAAATATGATAGAAATGCACAGTGAATTGAATAAGTAACTTTAATCTGATTACTGGTTTGGAAATATTAAAATGTTAGGGTTAGATTAGATTACTCGTTACTGGAAAAAGTGGTCAGATTAGAGTGACGCGTTACCGGCATCACTGATTGTGTATTTTAGACAAACATGGAGCTTGAAGATGTAAAGAAAAAAAGAAAAACAGGAGAACTAACTGTGCGCAAGTTTGGAGGAAGATCGGAGGTATGGACCCATTTTAAACAAATCGTGGGCCGTGACAACATGTGTCGGCTTTTGTCGAGTGCATTAAGTGCGGCAAAAAACGTTTTTTTATTGATATATTCATCAGTTGAGCTTATAGGACTAGATAGTGCAATCCCTTAGATAATCAGTACTTGGTGTAGAGGTGGGGGTAAAGGGGTAAATGCTTCACAGGGGTCTTCAGGTGGGCACCCTCCTATATTGGTGTTTCGTTGAAAGGCCCACGACACCTCGAAAGGGCTCAACGGCGACATCTTGCAGCCAGTGAGTATGTGTCTCAGTGTTGCAGGGGTTTAACACAGCGCACAAGAAGTAGAGTTTAGATTCTCTGCCCGAACCCGAGCCCGACCCTGACCCGACCAGGCCCGCGGGTCGGGTCTAACAAGTGAGTGATTTTTGCTCGTGCTGGAAACGTGACTTCTCGCGCATGTGACATCACTCCCCATGACACAAGAATAAAGAGAAAATGTATATTTTACTAAGGAAATTGACAAATATGATAGAAATGCACAGTGAATTGAATAAGTAACTTTAATCTGATTACTGGTTTGGAAATATTAACATGTAAGGGTTGGATTAGATTAGATTACTCGTTACTGGAAAAAGTGGTCAGATTAGAGTGACGCGTTACCGGCATCACTGATTGTGTATTTTAGAGAAACATGGAGCTTGAAGATGTAAAAAAAAAAAGGAAAACAGGAGAATTAACTGTGAGCAAGTTTGGAGCAAGATCGGAGGTATGGACCCATTTTAAACAAATTCGTCGGCTTTTGTCGAGTGCATTAAGTGCGGCACTTGTTGCATTTTTCATTAAGATAATTCTAAACAGATTTCTGCTGTTCAAACAACTCAGAATTGTAGTTGAGAACGTCAGTTATAACAGCCCGCATATTAAAAAAAATGACGGGTTAAAATCGGTTTCGGGCTCATAATTACAGTTAATGTGTCGGGCCCGGCCAGGCTCGGACACAACGTGCACGGACTCGGGTCGGGTCGGGCATGATTTTTTGGGCCCGATCTAAACTCTAACAAGAAGGATCTTCTCCGAACTATCGGTTTAGGTTTGTGGGTGTGGGAAGAACATCATAAGTGGCTCTGATGATAAAACTGATTTGGCTTCCTTCCATCTCCCAAAGATCCTTCCATTTGAGCTTACGATGTTCCACTTTTTGCCCGCTGGTCCATTGGCCCTGTTTGGACTGCGAGGCTGCCTTTGCGCATCTGTCTAACTTCACTTGTAATGGATTGGATTTGTATGACACTTTTCAAGTCACCCAAAGCGCCTGACAGGGTTCCAGGTTCCATTCATTCATCCACAGTCATACTACGATAGTAGCCACAGCTGCCCTGGGCAGACTGACGGAAGCGTGGTTGCCATTCAGCGCCGACGGGCCCTCTGACCACCACCTCAAACATACAGCAAACAGCACATTCACACATTGAAGTGTCTTGCCCAAGGACACAATGACCATGATGGGATCGAACGGCCGACTCTCCGAACATAGGCCGACTCGCTCTACCACCTGAGCTACGGTCGCCCCTTGTTGCTGCACCTGAGCCTTCTTCACTGCTTCCTCGACCTCGCTCCACTTTGAGGGACTATCATCCAGTTGGTAACCAGGTTGAGGAATAGGTGGCATGCCTGGTGGTATCTCCCTCTGTTCAAATATTTGGCTGTCTGTGTGGGTTGTTTTCAGGTAGTCCTCTAACTCCCTGTTTGGCACCTTCCGTGACCCGCTCTTCTCCTTTGTGAAGAGTCCTTTCACAAATCTTAAGGGATCCTTGGAGAATGATGTTCTTGCCCTCTCCTTCCTTTTGTGTCGAGTCCTGAGATTTTCAGCTCTCCGCAGTCTTCCCAGGCGCCCCTTCAGGTCTGTTTGCAGGAGGTCGATGCCCACTCTTTCCTCCGCTGAGGCTGTCTTCCATTGTTTCCTCAGCTCCCTTCTCTTTTTGACAAGGTGCTGGAATTCTTGCTGCCCTCTGGACTTGGGAGGGGTTGTTGGTGTCCTGTCCTTCTCTCCTGTCATTTTTGTTCCGAACCTTTCTGCTCCATAGGAGTAGATCATATCGCCTATTTTCTCCAGTTTCTTCTCCACTGTTCCTCTAATTCCGTCAAGGATCTTGATCAGGTCTGCATCAATTGTTGCCCACTCTTTCTTGCTGCTGGACATTTTACTTGAGGTCTGTGGTCTTGAATGTTCTTTTCCAAAGCAGGTTGCAAGTGACTTGGTTCCAAGTTCTCTGATGTTGTGCTTTAATTACTTTCAGCCACTGGGGTGCTGATGCTCGGTGGACTGTGGGTTAAGTCCTGCCCCTGAGCTTCACTCGCCTGACTTGACCTTTCTCTCAGAAGATAATGGTCAATGCAAGGTCCCGGCCTCACGTTCTTCAAGCACTTCATCCGCCCTTGATGTATTATTAGGCCTCTAATGGATGTTATCTTGGACCAGCCACAGCTACAAACTTGGAGCTCCGGCCCTTTAGCTGATGTTGCTTGTTTGGTGCCGATTATCTGATTCATCGTCGTGTTCATTCCAGGGTCAGGTATCAGGTTGTCAGCCGATGAGTCATCTTCTGCCCCCGCTCACGCAGACTCTAGGGGTGTTTTCCTCTTCGGACTTTTCGTAGCAATAAGGGGTGGCCTTTGTGCACTTATCAAGCGACGGAGCCTGCCATCATGGATGGATAGCATCAGAACATAATGTGAAAGGCTTCATTTGCTAGAGGCATCCACCTATGGGCGGTGAAGATGCCCCATGTGAATGTCCTCCCAGATGTAATTAATCTGAAATGAAATAAGTGGGGATCTGCATTTCATGCTGGCTTTGTTGAAAAGTGAATGTTACGTAGACGTTAATTTTGCAGCTGTAGCTTTGCTGTTTATTTAGTATCCTTCAGATGTATTTATTTACACTTAAAGCCACTTAAATGACACTGAAAAAGCTGTTAGCTGTCATCTAGACCTCAATTAACCTTGAACTATTGAACCAAACTTTAGATATACGTTAGATATATTTTAGAATATACATTTCCCACTGGGAGGCTAAATCCCCAAACTCATGTCTGTCTGTGCGCCTTCCTCCCCTCTCCCCTCAGACATTCCTGTTTCATTTTTGATTGCACTCCAAAATGTATAAATACCAATAAGAGATTTGATTCACATCATAGCACATCTGTTGCTCTTGACAGCATGACATTCACACAGAGGTGGAGAAGGAGGGGTTGGGCAGTGTTTCAGCTGTTGTTGGTGACCTCCATTTCTGTTTTTTCAATTGAGGAGACAAGGTGCAGACTAAGAGGGGATCCTGAGATTCCATTGCTATCTAATAATAAAGACATTATGATTGGGGGAATCATATCTTTCCATTTACGGTGGAAAAATAGACAAGATACTTACATGGACAAACCATTGCCCCTGCAATGCATCAGGTAAGTCATACCACAAAAATCTATTAACATGAATAGTAAAATCGACATTTGAAAAAATGTTCTTAAACTGAGATCTAACCATAAGAATCATTGCTTGTATGTGTGCATACCATCCACTGTTGGTTTTTTAATGTGTTAATTGTTTCTACTTTAAAGGCAAATTGATTGTACTTTTAACTTTTTGTTACTTTCCACATTAAGTTTGAATTTCAGAGGTTTCCAGTACGCTCAGGTTATACTCTTTGCCATTGAGGAGATTAACAACAGCACAGATTTACTGCCTGGAATCTCTTTGGGATATAAGATCTATGATGCCTGTGCCTCCATTGCTAGAGGTGTAAGGGTTGCACTGGCCTTGGCTAATGGTAATGAAGTGGCATTTACACCCTCTGAGGCACCATGCATCAGACCTGCCCAGGTGCAGGCCATTATGGGAGAGACTTTTTCCTCTCCTTGCATGGCCATATCTACAGCCATTGGACCTTTTAATATCCCACTGGTGGGTAAGATTGATAAAAATGAAATGACATTTGTGAAAATGTGTTATTATTCAGTAATTAATGATGTAGTCATCACAAAGATGTGCTGTCTAAGTTTATCGTAGGATATCATTATTTTTCTTTTAGATCAGCCACTTTGCTACTTGTGCTTGCCTCAGTGATAAAACCAAGTACCCATCATTCCTTAGAACAATACCCAGTGATTACTACCAGAGCAGAGCCCTGGCTCAGTTGGTCAAGTACTTTGGTTGGACTTGGGTTGGAGCTATTAGAACAAATGATGATTATGGCAATAATGGCATGGCCACATTCACAGAAATGGCCCAGCAGCTGGGTATCTGTCTGGAGTACTCTGTTTCCATCTACAGAACAGATCCGCCAGACAAAATACAAAAGATAATTGACATTATCAAGGCTTCCACTTCTAAGGTGATTGTCACTTTCCTCTCCCCCACAGAGTTGTATGTGTTAATGCATGAGTTCTTTTACCACAATTTGACTGGGTACCAGTGGGTAGGCACTGAGGCCTGGATCTTTGATTCTGAAACTGCCGCAAGGGACAGGCATCATATTCTGGATGGTGCCATAGGCTTGTCCATCCCCAAAGCACATGTCAGTGGCATGAGAGAGTTCATGTTGGATGTGAAGCCACTAAATTCGTCTAGTAATGAATTGTTTACAGAGTTTTGGGAGAAATTGTTTAGCTGTAAGTTCACAAAGTCAAAGTCATCATCAGAGAATCAGAGAGAATGCACTGGACATGAAGATGTGACTGAAGTGCGAAACAGCTTCACTGATATGTCACTCATGCCAATCTTTTACAATGTTTATAAAGGAGTGTATGCTGTGGCCCATGCACTTCATAATATTCTGAGCTGTAATAAAACATGCAACAACAAGGTGCAGCTAGATCCATTTACGGTGAGTTGGACACCAAAGACTCAATGATAGTTTTTACACTAAATGAACTTAAACAACTAAATGGTTTATATTGTCATAAGAACATTTGTTGCAGTCTGTCTCTCAACCTGTTGAGACAGTGGGCCTACAAAAAATGTGTCAAATAATGAGGTACATTGGTGCATATCTCCTTAGATTTTAAAGCACATAAGAAAGATTCGGTTCACAACAAAGGAAGGAGATGAGGTTTACTTTGATGAGAATGGAGACCCAGCAGCAAAGTATGAAATTGTAAACTGGCAGCCAAGAGAAAATGGCATTGTGGACTTTGTTACAGTCGGTCTTTATGATGCCTCTTTACCTGCAGACAAACAGCTGACTCTGCATGACAAATCTTTATTTTGGGCCATGAACTCACAACAGGCAAGTTACTATGTGATCACTAATTGTTATTCAAATTTGAATTGTTAAAATCGTTTTTTTTTAAAGTTGCATTTAATGCTTGGTTTTTATTAAAAGTAATATAATTTCTTAAAGACAACACCTCAGAGCGAAAGCCTATACATTATATTTTCCATTGCCATTTTCTTCATGCAGGTGCCTTTGTCCGTTTGCAGTGAGAAATGTCCTCCAGGAACTCGCAAGGTCCTGCAGAAAGGAAAACCTATCTGCTGCTATGACTGTTTGATGTGTGCAGATGGAGACATTAGCAACAATACAGGTGTTGTTATATTTAATTCAAGGGCAACAAAATGTACAAATGTTCATGTTCTTATGCAATGTTTAATTAATTGTTTTATACGAACCATAACTCAAAATATCACTAAATCAAACATCACCCTAAATGTCTGAGCATACTAATTAAATACAGATACATGAGTTCGAAACATGGATATACATTAGTCTTAGAAATGCATCTCAAGGTTAATGCCTCAATGTGTCTGACACTGTGTAGGTAAAGAGGTGTTTTCACATTCCTCTGCTGAAGGGGGATGTCTGTGCACTTCACTGAAATTTGAGATTCCAATATACCCCAGGCAGGCTAGATTTGACACATCACAAACACTGCAATTATAATTTAATTAATCATGAATCACTTAGATGTAATAGTAGAACCATGGAGTGCTACTCAATTGGAAAATCCTAGAAGAAGAAGCTAAATGTCAAACCACAGCCTATGGAGAAGTTGTTGGGTTTTTTTTTTGGCTGCATTGTTAGGTTTGAAATTTTGAAATAATATATGGTTTGTGTATAGGGTTGTCAAAAGTATCGAAACTCAAAAAAGTATCGATACTGATTATTTTTTGCACTACCTCAGACCTGAAACTTGTTGTCATAGTTGCAGTTTCTTTTTGCACAACTGTTTTTTATTATAAATATTTAACGTGTGGTTCTGTTAATTGTTACATGTTGTAACAGAGGTTATTTTTGCATTTTTCTTGTTAACAAAAATATTTATTTTAAATTTTGGGGTCTTCTTTTAATCCTTGTGGTATTGAAAATGATATCGAGTATCGAATATTTTCCTGAGTAACGGTATCGAGTTGAAAATGTGGGTATCGTGACAACCCTATATGTGTATCAAGTTAAGGGACTAAGAGTAATATTGCATCCACACAGAACAGGATGAAATAATAGATGCAACAAACCAAGCCATTTCAATCTGCAACTTGCAAATTTCCAGAACCCAATGAAAAACAGGCTCAATGGGTTACACACTGATGGAACACCCTGAAGTCAACACAGTACAATTATCTATATATCTGTTCTGCACAAGTTCTGTGGAACACATTTTTTATGCAGTGAAAAATAGTGGCGGATGAGTATTTTTTTTAATTGACAGTTTCTTCCCTCTCGTCAAACATGACTGTCACTTATCAAATTTATTATTGTAACCATTCAGCAACAATTATTCCATGACCATGAACTGGGAAAAGTTCTGGATATTGGACGACATTGCATGGAATGATGAATTAACACACAGTCACACTCACATTAGTGACTCACATTAATACAAAGGTCCTGGATGATTCAGTATCCAGTGTTCATTCAGATCATCTTTGCTCCCCCTCCTTGCCCAAATTTGCATTAGCCAGAGTCAGGTGGAGTCAGGCACAGCAAATATAGGGATAGCCAGAGCCACCCACTTTGAGCTTCACATTAGCTATTTAAAGAATTGTTGCTTACTTATTCATTCATTTATGTATTTAAGTGGGGGAGGAATTTATGAAGCAAATCAAACTCACCAAGCCTGATAAATAATGCCTATTTATACTGAACTGTGTGTTGTTCTTGCAGGCATAGAAAATAGGGAATGTTGAGACGATAATGGATAAACGTACTAAGCAATCCAACACCTGTTTTAATTAATTTGATTCCAGATTCCATCATTTGTGTGCGATGCCATCCTGAGTTCTGGTCAAATGAGAGAAGAGATGCCTGTGTG
Source organism: Diplodus sargus (assembly GCA_903131615.1). Taxonomy (NCBI): domain Eukaryota; kingdom Metazoa; phylum Chordata; class Actinopteri; order Spariformes; family Sparidae; genus Diplodus; species Diplodus sargus. The sequence continues at coordinate 11,598,274 of CAEMYA010000018.1, forward strand.
AAGAAGGAGGCAGAGTTTCTCTCATATGAAGAGATTATGGGAGCACTGCTCACTGCAGCTTCTCTCTTTGGAACATGCATGACTGCTGTTGTGGCGTTCATTTTCTTCAGATACAGACAGACTCCTGTTGTCAGGGCCAACAACTCTGAGCTGAGCTTCCTGCTGCTCTTCTCCTTGNNNNGCATCACCTTTGTCCTCTGTATCTCTTGTGTTCTGGGTAAAACAATAGTAGTGTTAATGGCCTTCAGGGCCACACTCCCAGGTAGTGATGTGATGAAATGGTTTGGGCCTGCACAGCAGAAACTCACTGTTCTGGGTTTTACTCTTATACAAGTTATCATATGTATCCTCTGGTTAACAATTTCTCCTCCTTTTCCATTTAAGAATTTTAAAACATTCAAGGACAAAATCATCTTAGAGTGTGCTCTGGGCTCAGCTGTAGGCTTTTGGGCTGTACTTGGGTACATAGGACTTCTGGCCGTGTTGTGTTTTAGCCTTGCTTTTCTAGCTCGGAAACTGCCTGATAATTTCAATGAAGCCAAACTGATCACCTTCAGCATACTGATATTCTGTGCAGTATGGGTCACTTTTATCCCAGCGTACGTCAGCTCTCCTGGGAAGTTTAGTGTAGCTGTGGAGATATTTGCTATTCTGGCTTCAAGTTTTGGACTGCTCATTTGTATTTTTATTCCAAAATGTTACATTATCTTACTGAAACCAGAGAAGAATACAAAAAAGAATATGATGGGGAAGGGGGCACCAAAATAATTGTGAAAACTTCAAATAATGTGAATTTTGAGATACAGCATGTAATACACAATCACCTAAATTCACCTATATGATGAAGCACCTATCAATGTTCTGCCCTAGAAGCTATTTCCTTTGAAAACTGCTAAAATTATGATTAAAGAACAACATTTTCACAGAGTAACTTCGGTCTGACTTGTTTGGTTTTGTTTTTTTTCCTCAAGAGTTTAACAATCACAACTTTATGCTTGTTGAATGTGTATAATGCCCTGCCATGAGCTGTAGAGCTGACTGGCCAAAACTAAATACCAGTGCAGAACATGAAATTGTTCAGGCTGACTATCATTGTTTTGCTGATAAGGAAAGGAGATTCTGTGCAAAACACATGACCTGACCCAAGATGGCAACTTTTTCATTTTAATGAGACACAGTAATTCCTGCAGGGTTTTTTTTTTGCATTAATTTATTTATGAAGATGATTCAGTCACAAAGACCTTTCCCATACTTCTTAATGTTGCATGCCAGTTTGATCAGGCTATTGTTTAGGCTATGGACCCTTTGTCTGTTTGTACACAATGATGACTTATGAAATATATTCGTAACACCATTTTCTCTTCAACAACAGAGCAACCATTTTATCTTACTGCGCAAACATCAACACAACAGTGGCTAGCTTAAATGACGAGGCTGAGAACAGTTTCACGCAGTCTCCTGGAGCTAGCAAATATATCGTTGGAGTTAGCAAGAAACTCTCCCAATAATAAACCAGAAAAAAAACATATTAAACTCAGAAAACTTCACAGTTACATGGTGAAAATTATTCGTAACATATTTTGTCAAGTTTACCGTATTCATGTACAGAAATAACCTCAAATGGGGATATAGTGGTGAGAGAGGAATGAGGAGACCCACATGCAACTCCTGCATTCACTCATCTGAGGAAGCAGAGCAGTTCCTTCTACCGGAGCCCCGAGGCATTACTAGCAGAACACTGCACAATAGGTCAATTTTGATTTAAGTCATTAGCAACAGATCACTGCACAATCGATCCACTTGGATTTGATCAGTTACTCCTTCTTTCTTCTGTCACATAACAACCCATTACAAGAACATAACAAAACTGACAAAAAACATTCTGTCCACAAACAAAACTCAAAATTGCTTCTGTGGTCGTTTCCACTTCGATATGGTTCTCCTGGAACACATGATGATACTTACACAAAGGATAAAAACCTCAGCCAAGCATTCATGGCTGCCAAATATACAGATATTTAAAATGGTCCCCAACACACACGTGTTTGAGGGGGGAAAAGGGAAGCCATGGAAGTGTAATGTATCTACATGGAAAGAACATTTAGGTCCGGGCTGATGTCATTGACAAAGTTTTTGGGGCTCAAATTAGTCAAATGCATAAGGGGATCCCCCTCAAAAATGGGCAATGGTTTTAATTCCACAGTTTAAGTCCCAAATGAATTTCATATGGGGATGCTTGGGAAGATGGAGTGCAAAACAGGCCTTGCATTGGCCTAACCACAGGCAATCATTACTTATTTTTGTGTAGTAGTAGAGTACACACTGGCAAATAATTTTTCCACTAACCAGATCAAGTCGGTGTTGGGACCCTCACCAACATTGTTCCGACAATAAAGCTTAAATGCAGCCTTCTTTCACGTGCATCTCCCATTGTCTGAGAGTGCACCCAAACACTTCAGTTCCACAGTGTTGCCCTGTGTTTACCAAATGTTTTCTGGATCCAGAGAAGAGCTGCACAATCGAGCCTCTCATCCCTGCAGAAGGAGATTTACCCTGGGAAAACACCTGATTTGACCCGTTTTCTTTGCCCACGTCTGCTTCGCTGTTCGAACAGCCACCGCAGCACACTGCAACTCCTTTATTCCATGCCGAGGAAGCTGGATAAAAGAAACACGCACTAGAAGTGAGGTTTATTTAATGGCTGGGCAGATACTAGACATTAGCATGTACTAAATGCTTTTTAGCTAAACTGTTTCTGAGTTTGTTGACTGCAGAGTCTTTTTTTTTTTTCGCGGTGTTTTACACTGTAAAACACTGTTTGTTGCCTGCTAAACTCTATGCCTCTTGACTGAGTGACAGGAAGGCAAGCGTTGTGTCTGTTTCTCTCTCTTTTCTATGCTTTGAGCGCTCTCTTTGTCTCTCTCTCTCTACTCTAACCCACACGTACACATACATACGTGTTAGGAGTGACACATACACTAATCTTATGCACTACTTATGAATACTTATGGTTAATGACCTCGCTGTATCATTAAGATACTGTGTCTCGAGGTATCAGAACCATAACGATAGATACAATTGTCCCGTGTTAGCACCGCTACCTTGTGGAACAATAATGTGTGTATTTAAAAGTGCATGAGAGAAAACAGTGTTCCTTCATGGTTTGTTGAAGCCTCACGCGACTTGAATACTCCGTGATATCATCTTCCAAGAGATCGCGTTGGCCATCTTGGCTCTCTTTCTCAACGTCCACCATCTTGGCTCTCTTTCTTTGTCTCTCTGACACACACACAAACACATTTCCTAGTTTAGCTGCTCTAGGTAAAAGATGATTTTTTACTGAATGGAGTATTACTGATTTGATAAATTTGCTAACATTAATAAATGTTATTATTTTTCACAGTTGATTATTCACTTTATTATTTTGTGCATATGTTTTGTGGTAACTTCTGGTTGTGATGGTCACTGCTCGGATTTATTTAGTGCACGATTCCTTTTGTTTCAAATATTTACATTATTAGCAAACCCTTCTTTTGAAACTGTTTCTGGTGTGGTTATTGGTCCCTGACTCCAGGGCGGTGCCCTGTTTTAATGATTTGTTTATCTATTTTTAGACATTTAGATGAACTTCATTCTTATATTTACTATGAATAATTATTAATTTCTAAAAACCAAACCCGCCCTGCCGACAATTCCAACGTTGAACGCTAAAATAATATAAATTTTTTTATTGATATATTCATCAGAACCTAATGTGAAAGGCTTCTATTCCAGATGTAATTCATCTTTCATTCAAAATAAGTGGTGATCTGCATGCAAGCTATTGTGCAGAAGCTTGTTGAGTGTATTGTGAGGCAGTAAATAAATATATTGGAATTTAGAAATCTAACCAGTGTCTAGTAAATGTTTAGGCAAAAACTGGGTTGAATTTGGTTAAAGCTGTTTCGTGAGTGTCCTTCAGACTGATTTATTTAAATGTATAACCACTGAAATGATGTAGGCAAGGTGAGATCAACATGTCTATTCAACTTTAACTTTTGAACCAAATTAACCCAATTTTAGTCGAGATAAATCTTTTAGAATTTTTTTTACGTCTTTTAGAAGAGAAATTTCCCACTGGGAGGCTAAAGTCCAAAGCTTTTTTTCTGTTTGTGCACCTTCCTCCTCTCCCCCCCAGACATATTGTTCTATAATTATTTTTGATGGCACTCCAAAATGTATAAATACCAGTGAAAGATTTTGTTCACATCATAGCACATCTGTGGTTGTTGGACGGTATGACATTCACACAGAGGTGGCAAGAGAGGGGTTGGGCACTGCTACAGCTGTTATTGGTGGCCTCCATTTCTGTTTTTTCAATTGAGGAGACGAGGTGCAGATTGAGAGGGGATCCTGAGATTCCATTGCTATCTAAGAATGAAGACATTATGATTGGGGGAATCATATCTTTCCACTTGCGGTGGAAAAACAGACAGGATACCTACATGGAAAAACCATTGCCACTGCAATGCATCAGGTAAATTATACCACAAAAATGTATTTCCGTGAATATATATATAAGAGGAAGTAAATACAACATTTGACATTTGAAAAAAAAGGTTTTTAAAAAGGAGATTTGAATATAAGAATCATTGCCTTTGTGTATGAATATCAACCACTGTATTTTAATGGTTATTGTTTCTACTTTGAGGAGAAATTGATTGTACTTTACACTTATTTCAATCAAGTTTGAATTTTAGAGCATTCCAGTATGCCCAGGTTATACTCTTTGCCATAGAGGAGATTAACAACAGCACAGAAATACTGCCTGGCATCTCTCTGGGATATAAGATCTATGATGCCTGTGCATCCATTGCGAGAGGTGTAAGGGTTGCACTGGCCTTGGCAAATGGTAATGAAGTGGCATTTTCACCATCTGAAGCACCATGCATCAGACCTGCCCAAGTGCAGGCCATTATGGGAGAGAGCTTTTCCTCGTCCTGCATGGCTATATCTACAGTCATCGGACAATTTAATATCCCACTGGTGGGTAAAATTCGTGAAAATGAAATTACATTTGTGAAAATGTGTTAATATTCATTAATTCACTGGTGTAGTCATAGCAAAAAGTGTGCTGTTGAAATGTTCTGTTTGAGGTTTAAAGTTGGATATCATTTATTTTTCTTTTAGATCAGCCACTTTGCTACTTGTGCTTGCCTCAGTGATAAAACCAAGTACCCATCATTCCTCAGAACAATACCCAGTGACTACTACCAGAGCAGAGCCCTGGCCCAGTTGGTCAAGTACTTTGGTTGGACTTGGGTTGGAGCTATTAGAACAAATGATGATTATGGCAATAATGGCATGGCCACATTTACAGAAACTGCCCAGCAGCTGGGTATCTGTCTGGAGTACTCTGTTTCTGTCTTCAGAGCAGATCCACCAGATAAAATACAACAGATAATTGACACTATCAAGGCTTCCACCTCCAAGGTTATTGTCACTTTCATCTCCCCCACAGAGTTGTATGTGTTAATGCACGAGTTCTTTTACCACAACTTGACTGGGTACCAGTGGGTAGGCACTGAGGCCTGGATCTTTGATTCTGAAACTGCAGCAAGGGACAGGCATCACATTCTGGATGGTGCCATAGGCCTGTCCATCCCCAAAGCACATGTCAGTGGCATGAGAGAGTTCATGTTGGATGTGAAGCCACTAAATTCATCTAGTAATGAATTGTTTACAGAGTTTTGGGAGAAATTATTTAGCTGTAAGTTCAAGCATTCAAAGTCATCATCAGAGAATCAGAGAGAATGCACTGGACATGAAGATGTGACTGGAGTGCAAAACACCTTCACTGATATGTCACTCATGCCTATCTTTTACAACATTTATAAAGGAGTGTATGCTGTGGCCCATGCACTTCATAATATTCTCAGTTGTAATAATACATGTAACAAAGAGGTGCAGCTAGATCCTTTCACAGTGAGTTGAACTCCTAAGACTTAATGATTTTTCTTAACATTAAATTAAATTGATGAATTAAATCATGTATATAATGGTAAATACATTGTTGCATCCTGTCCATCAAGCTCTTAGACTACATTTTTTATGAGTCTACTGTCTCGATATTGATTTACATTGATGTATTTTCTCTTAGATTTTACAACACATAAAAAAGATTCGGTTCACAACCAAGGAAGGAGATGAGGTTTACTTTAATGAGAATGGAGACCCATCAGCAAAGTATGAAATTATAAACTGGCAGCCAACAGAAAATGGCGTTGTGGACTTTGTTGCAGTCGGTCTTTATGATGCATCTTTACCTGCAGACAAACAACTAACTCTGCAAAATAAGCATTTATTCTGGGCCCAGAACTCACCACAGGCAAGCAACTATGTGATCACTAGTTGTTATCGAAATTTGAATTGCTCATATTGAATATGTTTTAATTGCATTTAATGTTTGGTTTGGATTAATATTGATAGATTTTAAAGACAACACGTTGTCAGAGTGAAAGCCTATGCATTACATTTTCCATTGCCATTTTGTTCATGCAGGTGCCTTTGTCAGTTTGCAGTCAGAAATGTTCCCCAGGAACTCGCAAGGTCCTGCAGAAAGGAAAGCCTGTCTGCTGCTATGACTGTTTAAGATGTGCAGAGGGAGAAATAAGCAACATAACAGGTGTAGTAATATTAAATGCAAAACAAAAAAACATGTAAAAACTGTCACGTTCCTTTGCAAATTTCATTGAATTATTTTTATACAAAGCAAAACTCAAAACATCACTACATCAACAATAAATTACACCATTAATCTGAGCACACTAAACAAGTACAGACACATGAATTGGAAACAGAGACATACATATTTACGCAGTCTTGGAAATGCATGGGAAGGTTAATGCCCCATTGTGTCTGGCCTTCACCTTACTGGTCTGTGAATTGAATTAATGGGACCTTGCAAAATCCACTAGCTGTAATATGTTTTAAGCCATGAAACGTCAGGGCAACTTCTGGCTTTTTGGTGATTCATTATATGTTTTTTCATGCCTAGACAATCACTTATATTTCATTGGATGGGGTTGAAATTTGTCCTAAACATCCCAGAGACCCTAAGGAAACATGGCGACATGTATTCATTCAAGTTGTCTTTGCTTAACAATATTAACAAGTAATACCTCTTCATACTGCACTGTACCGTGTACTTGCAAGCATAAAAAAATAAAGAATGTTGAAACAGCAAAAGACAAATGAAATGCGCAAGTACAACACCTGTTTTAATCATTTTTCAGATTCTGTCACCTGTCTGCAATGTGACCCTGAGTTCTGGTCAAATGAGAGAAGAGATGCCTGTGTAAAGAAGGAGACAGAGTTTCTCTCATATGAAGAGATTATGGGAGCACTGCTCACTGCAGCTTCTCTCTTTGGAACATGCATGACCGCTGTTGTGGCGTTCATTTTCTTCAGATACAGACAGACTCCTGTTGTCAGGGCCAACAACTCTGAGCTGAGCTTCCTGCTGCTCTTCTCCTTGACTCTGTGTTTCCTGTGTTCTCTGACCTTCATTGGCCGGCCCTCTGAGTGGTCCTGCATGTTGCGACACACAGCATTCGGCATCACCTTTGTCCTCTGTATCTCTTGTGTTCTGGGGAAAACAATTGTGGTGTTAATGGCCTTCAGGGCCACACTCCCAGGTAGTGATGTGATGAAATATTTTGGGCCTGCACAGCAGAAACTCACTGTTCTGGGTTTCACTCTTATACAAGTTATCATATGTATCCTCTGGTTAACAATTTCTCCTCCCTTTCCATTTAAGAATTTTAAGAAGTTCAAGAACAAAATCATCTTAGAGTGTGCTCTGGGCTCAGCTGTAGGCTTTTGGGCTGTACTTGGGTACATTGGACTTCTGGCCATTTTGTGCTTCATTCTTGCTTTTCTGGCTCGGAAACTGCCTGATAATTTCAATGAAGCAAAATTTATCACCTTCAGCATTCTGATATTCTGTGCCGTATGGATCACTTTTATCCCAGCATATGTCAGCTCTCCTGGGAAGTTCAGTGTTGCCGTGGAAATTTTTGCTATTCTGGCTTCAAGTTATGGACTGCTCATTTGTATTTTTATTCCAAAATGTTATATTATCTTACTGAAACCAGAGGAGAATACAAAAAAAAATATGATGGGGAAGGGCGCACAGAAATAATTTTTAAAACTTCAAATAATCTTTTGGCATTGACATTACAGTATATTGCCAGCACAATTTATTCATACTTATCTTTTAACCAAACTGCTGAGTAGACATCTTTATTCATTTTGTTGAATTGCATTGGATTCCTGTAGTATTTCTGCATTATAATCTCTGATATAACATATTGATATGTCATGTATAAAGCCCTGCAGCACACTGTAGAACTTACTGGCCTGGCCTGAAGAACAGAGCAGAGCTAAACGTTGTTCATGCTGAACATCTTCATTCTGCTAATGAGGAAAGGAGGTCTCAGACACTCACCTTGGGTGCATGAGCTCTATCTTTTCAGCTGAAACCTGATTATTCTGTAAATGTTTTCATTCGTAGATAACCAGAAAGATAGTTTGTGTCAGAATCTATGTTCATTACTCAACCAGGAAACAAATTCATTTTTACAACAAGAACAGAAACAGGACTTACCGAAATTACAACAAACTCTGTGGTGGTAACTTAAAGAGCACAATAAATCAGTATGTTTGTCAATAATAACACATTACTTGCTGTCATTATCCTGCTCACTTAAAACATCCACCCTGCCATCTTTTTGGTAAGCGTAATACAAAATGAGGGCATTAACTTGGGAGGGATGAAGGCTTGTCTTCCTCTGTGGGCTACAATATGTTGTTCACTGGCATTAATGTTACTGCCAGTGCTTGCTGTTGGAATCAGGTGTTTCATCTTTAGTTGGTTATACATGGCAGAGGTGCTCTTATTTTACTTCAGTACAGCTGTACACAAGCAACTTTGCTGTGGAACTTGTGCCATCTTTAGTGCAGTACTTTGAATGATGAGCCTGTCTAGCCAGAGGCCTTAGCTGCACGTCAGGACCCTCTGCTGTGATAGCCTTTAGTTTTGTCCACAACTAGTTGACTGCTGCCTACAGTGCCAACAATTGGTTATAGTTGTTGACTAGTTGACTTATGACTAGTTGGTGAAACCCCTACTTTAAGCTGTAGCAGGCTGTTGGCCCACTCATAAAGAAATCTAGACAACAAATGTAAACTACCTGCTCCCTGCCAAATGTTGCATTAAAAGTTGGCAAACTGGTGATGAAATTAGAAGAGCAATTTGCAGGTCATGAGTTGATGGAGACCAAAACATAGCTGAAAAAAGAGTGAATATTGGACTGATATTCATCAGGTAGACACAAACATGATTTCAAATCAATGTTGATATTGCCCTGGGTACACTTGATGCATGAATACGCAAATACTTGTTAAAATTAGTAAACTATTGATCTGGGAAAGGAAAAACCTTTAGCACAACTTAATAGCTATTTCGACACCTCCCTCCTCTCGCTTGCTTGTAGGTCCAGAGTGATGAAACATTGCAGTTCTATCATCATCCTTAATGCTTCTGCGAAAATATATAAATACCAGTGCAAGTTTTTCATGTTCATTAAGGTACATGTAGTGTCACTGTGTGTGTGGTTTAGTTCTTTCAATCAGTATGATGTTGACACAGAGCTGGTCACAACAGGGTGGGGCACTCTTACAGTTGTTGTTGGTGGTGTCCGTCTCTCTTGCTGAGGAGTCAGTATGCAAGCGGAGAGGGAATCATCAGTATCCACAGCTATCTAAAGATGGGGACATTATGTTGGGAGGAATCTTCTATTTTCACAGTAGCTGGAAAAAAAGAGAGGATGCCTATATGCACAAACCATTCCAACTGCAATGCACCAGGTAAATAATGCAGTAAAAATCTACAGAGATTTAGAATATCTGAATGGGAGTATACAGTAGATACATAAGGGGTGCACAAACATTGTTAAACTGAAAATGAAATAAGAAACATTTATTATCGTTCGTATTTATACCATCAAAGGCTATTATTCGTGATGCTATTGTTTGTATTTCAAAGATGAATTGGTTGCTATTCCAATTACTTTTTGCTGTCCACATCCAGTTTGCATTTCAGAGGATTCCAGTTTGCCCAGGCTATGCTCTTTGCCATAGAGGAGATTAATAACAGTGCAGACCTACTGCCTGGCATCTCTCTAGGCTATATGATCTATGATGCCTGTGGATCCATTGCCAGAGGTGTGAGTATTGCATTGGCCTTGGCTAATGGTAATGAGGTGACCTTTGCACCATCTGAGGCACCATGTACCAGAACTGCCCAAGTACAGGCTATTATGGGAGAGACCTCTTCCTCTCCCTGCATGGCTATAGCTACTGTCATTGGACCCTTTCATATCCCACTGGTGGGTAAAAATGATATTTTTGTGAAAAAATAAGTGTTATTCCGGGATTTGTCATAGCAAAAAATGGTATTGGAATTTTTAAAATTGTATGTATTTATCCTGTGATATTATTTATTTTCTTTTAGATCAGCCACTTTGCTACGTGTGCTTGTCTCAGTGATAAAACCAAGTACCCATCATTCCTCAGAACAATACCCAGTGACTACTACCAGAGCAGAGCCCTGGCCCAGCTGGTCAAGTACTTTGGTTGGACTTGGGTTGGAGCCATTAGAACAAATGATGATTATGGTAATAATGGCATGGCCACATTCACAGAAATGGCCCAGCAGCTGGGTATCTGTCTGGAGTACTCTGTGTCTGTCTTTAGAAAGGGTCAACCACACAAAATGAAACAGATAGTTGACATTATCAAGGCTTCCTCTTCAAAGGTGATCGTCACTTTCCTCTCTCCCATGGATTTGTATATGGTAATACATGAATTGTCTCACCACAACATGACTGGGTACCAGTGGGTAGGCAATGAAGGCTGGATCTTTGATTCCCACACTGCAGCCTTGGACAAGCATCACATTCTGGATGGTGCCATAGGCCTGTCCATCCCCAAAGCACATGTCAGTGGCATGAGAGAGTTCATGTTGGATGTGAAGCCACTAAATTCATCTAGTAATGAATTGTTTACAGAGTTTTGGGAGAAATTATTTAGCTGTAAGTTCAAGCATTCAAAGTCATCATCAGAGGATCAGAGAGAATGCACTGGACATGAAGATGTGACTGGAGTGCAAAACACCTTCACCGATATGTCACTCATGCCCATCTTTTACAATGTTTATAAAGGAGTGTATGCTGTGGCCCATGCACTTCATGATATTCTCAGCTGTAATAATACATGTAACAAAAAGGTGCAGCTCGATCCTTTCACAGTGAGTTGAACTCCTAAGACTTGATGATAGTTTTTCTTAACATTCAATTATATTACTAAATTAAATGGTGTATATTATGGTGAATATATTGTTGCAGTCTGTCCATCAAGCTCTTAAGACAGAAGACTCATAAAAAATGTAGTCAAATATTGTTCTACATTGATGTATTTCCTCTTAGATTTTACAGCACATAAAAAAGATTCAGTTCACAACCAAGGAGGGAGATGAAGTTTACTTTAATGAGAATGGAGACCCATTAGCAAAGTATGAAATTATAAACTGGCAGCCAACAGAAAATGGCGCTGTGGACTTTGTTGCAGTCGGTCTTTACGATGCATCTTTACCTGCAGACAAACAGCTGACTCTGCAAAATAAGTCTTTATTTTGGGCCATGAACTCACAACAGGCAAGCTACTATGTGATTAATAATTGTTATTAAAATTTGAATTGTTCGAATTGAATAATTTTTAATTGCATTTAATGTTTGGCTTTGAGTAATATTGATAGATTTTAAAGACAACACCTTATCAGAGTGAAAGCCTATGCATTACATTTTCCATTGCCATTTTGTTCATGCAGGTGCCTTTGTCAGTTTGCAGTCAGAAATGTTCCCCAGGAACTCGCAAGGTTCTGCAGAAAGGAAAGCCTGTCTGCTGCTATGACTGTTTAAGATGTGCAGAGGGTGAAATCAGCAACGCCACAGGTATTTTATTTTATTTAAATGAAAGGTTTTGTGATTCTGCATGATGTGCTCACTCATAGAAGAGAGAGAACACAGGAAGAACTGGAGTTTTGACTGTCTAGTGAGAGGGCGGTCTCTCACCCTGATCAATTGTAGCTCAAAGCTGAATTTGCACCTAGGTGTGTAGACTGGAGGACTCTGGGAAACTGAGTTCAGCTCGGAGTTCATTTTGAAATCCACAGTGAATGACTTCATCTGTGGGTCCCAACACTGAAATTTCGTTCACGAGAATCGGATACCATAAAGTCATAAACTTAATCAGCTCATTGTTATTGGTAACAACAACAACAAAAAGATTTTCAAGTCTCACTCCCAACTTGTCAACAAGTGACATATTGGGATGGTGGTCAACATGTCTTTAATTCCAACAAATACATTTTTGAAGACCTGGGAAACTTAGAGCATCAGTATATGACGAGTTGGTAATGACATTTAGAATATTAACTTTTATTTTACCAATAGGGCCTTTAAGTCCTGGAGGGTTCACAAGAATTGCTCAGATCGACTGACAACTTGAAAGAAATAATGCCACCGATCTCAGCTATCGCCAGCATTGATGGATAGACATTGCTCGTTATGTGATCTAAGCCATTCATGATGATGTCGTGAGGTTACTATAATTTTAGAACTAATGTAGTTTCTGTCTCAAAGGCACAGAGAAGAGGCCAAATCAATACACAAAAAACAAACAAATGCATAACACATGCTTTAATATTATTTTTCAGATTCTATCACCTGCGTGAGATGCCACCCTGAGTTCTGGTCAAATGAGAGAAGAGATGCCTGTGTAAAGAAGGAAGCAGAGTTTCTCTCATATGAAGAGATTATGGGAGCACTGCTCACTGCAGCTTCTCTCTTTGGAACATGCATGACTGCTGTTGTGGCATTGATTTTCTTTAGATACAGACAGACTCCTATTGTGAGGGCCAACAACTCTGAGCTGAGCTTCCTGCTGCTCTTCTCCTTGACTCTGTGTTTCCTGTGTTCTCTGACCTTCATCGGCCGACCCTCTGAGTGGTCCTGCATGCTGCGACACACAGCATTCGGCATCACCTTTGTCCTCTGTATCTCTTGTGTTCTAGGGAAAACAACTGTGGTATTAATGGCTTTCAGGGCCACACTCCCAGGTAGTGATGTGATGAAATGGTTTGGTCCTGCACGGCAGAAACTTAGTGTTCTGGGTTTCACTCTTATACAAGTTATCATATGTATACTCTGGTTATCTATTTCTCCTCCTTTTCCTTTTAAGAATTTTCAACAGTTCAAGGATAAAATCATCTTAGAGTGTGCTCTAGGCTCAGCTGTAGGCTTTTGGGCTGTACTTGGGTACATAGGACTTCTGGCCATGTTATGTTTTATTCTTGCTTTTCTAGCTCGGAAACTGCCTGATAATTTTAATGAGGCCAAATTTATCACATTCAGCATGCTGATATTCTGTGCAGTATGGATCACTTTTATCCCAGCGTATGTCAGCTCTCCTGGGAAGTTCAGTGTTGCTGTGGAGATATTTGCTATTCTGGCTTCAAGTTTTGGACTGCTGATTTGTATTTTTATTCCAAAATGTTATATTATCTTACTGAAACCAGAGAATAATACAAAAAAGAATATAATGGAGAAGGGGGCACCAAAATCATTGTGAAGACTTAAAATAATATTTTACTGATGACATCATAATGTTTATTCAATACATAAGACATTCACTGAATTAGATCTCTTCAATTCATTCAGCATGAAGAGAGGACCCATGCAGCATGTTAATAATAATAATAATAATAATAATAATAGTAATAATAATAATAATAATAATAATAATAATAATGATACATACTTTTAGTTTTTGATAGGGACAGTGCACATTAATGAACATTGAAAATGTATGTACGTATCTGGAAAGATTGTTGCAGAGCTGCTAATTTGCATCCGTTGTCCCTAAAAAAATAAAAAATACAAATAGAAGAGACATCAATTAAATAGATGAAATACAAATAGAAGAGACAACACACACACGCACAACACAATACATTACACAATCAGGAGGATACCAGACCCAGAAGGATATAACAATGCAATAAAAATGAATGTACAGTAGTCTTAAGACCAGTTCATGGTCACACTTTTGGTGTGATTTGAGCCACTGTTTTAGTTGTCCTTTAAAAGAGGAGTATGTGGGGCATTCCCTTATTGTGGAGGGAAGACTATTCCTATTCTAACACATAATAAAAAACTGGTTCTCTGTCATTGGTTGATTGAAGTGGTATTTTAAGACATAATGATGTCTTTCCTCCTCCAACTAATCTGCCCATCCATCTATACATAAGGGCTTGCATACAAGTTGGCACACAGGCATAAAGTAATACCAAGAACAATCAGAACATGGATAAATACCTGATTGATCAGAATACCCCTGGGGCCAAAGTGGTCATTTAACAATTTTTTGAAACTGCTGATTCAGAAGGACCAAATGCATCTCAGATCTTCCCAAGTATGACGCTATTGATGGAATTTTCAGGAATAAGTGTGACACATGGCTCACCTGTTTAATATCGTCAAGAGCTATCTCATAACCATCTTTCAATTTTTAATGATGTAAGCAAAGCCTAATATTAAATCACTCTGAGACAGCTAGATATATAGTTTTGGTGTAAAATTGCTGGGGTAAACGTGACTACTGTCAGGCAATCAGACCACACCGAATGGATTGCATAAATTATCAAAGCCTGGATGTAAAGTCAGTGACAGCACTCACATACAATCGTTACACCCCGGATCCTCATAGAGATCATTACTCATAGTACAGGCTGAGTTAACCATAATTAAACTTGATAAATGAATTGTGTTCAAGCATCAAACTTCCATTTTCAAATGATATCCTAGGGTGGGGGTTACCACTTACTGCTGTGATCATTTTGGCAGGTGTGAAGCAGTCAGTCTGACAGCTGTCAACAAAAAAATACACTTGTGAGTGATGGATGCGCACACTTTCAATGTCCTTGTATGGCTGGAGGACTATGTGTATGAAAGAGTTAACAACATGCGCCTTTTACATTTCTGGCTCGTCAAACAAACCCCTTGTTTCGGTGTGATTTTATCTGTCTTCATCTCAGTTGTGGCAATGATTCTAAATTGAATTTATTAATCACTTTGGACTAATAAAGCACTCATAAATAGGGGCACCATCACTGCTCTTTTATCTCTTTGACTAAAGAGAAATTAATTTGAATTAAAATCAATTGTATGAACTTTGTTTCCTGATTAATTATATGTTAATTTCCAAAGGGTTAGGTTCTGGCTTAATAGTTATTCTAACTTTGTTAAAATCTGGAAGAGTGCAGAAGACTTTTCCTGAGAAATGTAAAGGGGAGTCAAAGTCAAAATCACTGCGTCCGTCTAAAAAAAAACTTGGACTTGTACTGTATTAATTATTAATGTTGAAATGTAAAGCTCAGTTTGGAATATTATGTCCAGGGAAATATATGTGTATAGTAGTTAATAAAGGGCCAAGAACTGAGCCTTATGAGAAACCCTTGTGGACCTTTGCTACTTTGGGGCATTTTAGTTAGCCCAATGAGTCTAATAATAAACACAGCATGTTCCTTCTGTATCATTATTGATCAGGGACGGATTGGCCTTTGGGTAATGTGGGCGAATGCCACTGCAGCCGCATCACCACTGACAGGCTGACAATTTGGATTTTCTGGGGAGCCGCCGGCCCACCGGTCACGGGGTGGCCCCAGGCTCATTTCTAACAGCTGTTCCAAGGCTCAATAAGGTTCCTATGCCAACAGTAAGCCACATTTCTCCAAATTCTTTTCACTACAGTGCTTTATAAGCTAAGCTGTATTTATATGCCACATACGTGTGTCTATATCACAGTCACGGTTACCTTCTACAGTCGCAAACTTTTATCACTCTGCATTCTGTTGTAGCGAAAAGTCTTATTCAGATGTTCAAAAACGTGCATGGTCTGAAATAAAACAAATCTACCTGCAGTTTTTTATTTGAATAATTGTTTGCAAAAGTTAAAATGAAGCAATGCCTTCTGGGAATTTCACGACTGAATCGAGTAGACCGTCTGAGTAGGGGTGGGCAAAAATATCGATATAGCAATGTACCGCAATACTTTGCCGCCCAATACAGAATAGAATTTTCAACTCCAAATATCGATATATCGCCGAAGAGCGACTCTGCTGTGCGGCGGGTGTATTTCTGTAGTAGAGAGAGTAGCTGAGGTCTTTGCAAAATGGATGGCAATTTAACAACGCCTCCGCAATTTGAAGTTGACGTTTGAAAGCACTTCGGCTTCAAAGTTAAGAGAGATAGCAAGAACAACGAGCTGGATGAAGAGAATATTACAGCCCGGAAATTTCATGGGAATTAATGAAATGGAGAGGCTGTTTTGAATGAAATAGTTTTGACTCAATTTGTCCTCTGATCAATATCATCTGATGTACAGGTACAGGTACTTGTGTTTTCATCTTTATTTATATCGCAATACCGTGATATCGTGATACGTATCGTATCGTGACCAAAGTATCGTGATACGTATCGTATCGCAAGGTTCTTGCCAATACCCACTCCTACGTCTGAGTGTGGTTGTTGGAAGTTGGAGGTTGGAAGTTGACTGAGTTTAAGCTACCAAAAAAATGAATCGAGGCATCAAGCGACACAAGGGGAGAGTGGAGAAAAAAGAGAGAAATCTCAGAGAGCAGTGTTGGCTGACGGTGAAAAATGCTGCAAACCGACTGATTTGTTTTTAAAATCAAGTGCAGCTTCAGCTAACAGTAGTGCTAATATTGCTAGCACCAGCACAGCAGGGAGAAAGACAGGACAGTGAGAAATATCAGCAAGAGGATGGTGAAGAGGTAGATATGAATGACTGCGTGATGGTAAGACATTTTTATTATGCCGTTGGGTGAAAATGCCAGGGCCGTTTTTTGTTCCCACTCCGTCACTGTTATTGATAGTATAAGTATAGAATGCGCCCTTATAATATTGAAATGTTATCTACTTTTTTTTTTTTTTTCCGGATAAAAAACATTGTGAAACACAATTAAATATTCCTATTTTACAGTTAATATATTTAAACTAGGATGAGACACGTAGCGTGCGACGGGAGGGCATCTCCCTCCTACCTTGCTCCACCTTCTGGATCCACAGAGATCCAACATCCATTATTTTTATATGGTTCTCCAAAATGTATAAATACTGGAGAGATATTTGGATTTATGCTGTTGGTACAGGTGATGTTCTTTGACAACAGTATGATGTCCACACAGAGGTGGCCAGAGAAGGGTTGGGCAATTGTACTGCTTTTAATGGTAGCGTCCATCTCTCAGGCTGAGGAAGCGGTGTGCAGGCGAAGAGCAGATCCAGAGACCCCGCAGCTGTCTAAGGATGGGGACATTATGTTAGGGGGAGTCTTTTCTTTTCACAGCAAATGGCAAGGCAGAATGGATACCTACATGAATAAACCACTACCACTGCAATGCACAAGGTAAATTACACTGGAAACATATTTAGATGTAAAATATCTAATGTATCTATCTATAATGTATCTATATTAGATATCTAAATATCTAATATAAATGTAGGTGTAAAAGCAATTGTAATGCTTTCATTTACTGTGCTCTTGTTTCTCTCTCAAGTATATTTTGTTTTAACTTCATTTTCTTTGTCTGCATTTTCTGCATCAAGCTTCAATTTAAGAGGGATCCAGTATACCCAGGCAATGCTCTTAGCCATAGAAGAGATTAATAACAGCACAGACCTACTGCCTGGCATCTCTCTGGGATATAAGATCTATGATATCTGTGGCTCCATTTCAAGAGGAGTGGGGGTCACACTGGCCTTGACTAATGGTAATGAAGAGATATATGCAGCCTCCAATGGAGCATGTGCCAGACATGGCCAAGTGCAGGCCATTGTGGGCGTAGGACATTCCACTCCTTCCATGGCTATCTCTACTGTCATTGGACCTTTTCATACTCCACTGGTGGGTAAGTCAGTGAAAATTGAATTGTATTTGTGAGTGTGTTCTTCCAGTTGGTAATAAAAAACTTGTTGTGAGCTATGTATTTGTTCTATATAATAGTCTTCCTGGTGTATCATATCTTTTTTCTTTTAGATCAGCCACTATGCTACTTGTGCTTGTCTCAGTGATAAAACCAATTACCCATCATTTCTCAGAACAATACCCAGTGACTACTACCAGAGCAGAGCCCTGGCCCAGTTAGTCAAGTACTTTGGTTGGACTTGGGTTGGAGCTATTAGATCAAATGATGATTATGGTAATGATGGCATGGCCACATTCACAGAAGCCGCCCAGCAGCTGGGTATCTGTCTGGAGTACTCTGTATCCTTCTATCGAACAGATCCACCAGACAAAATGAAAAAGATAGTCAAAATTATTAAAACTTCCACTTCCAAGGTCATTGTCACTTTCCTCGCTCACATGGATATAGACTTGCTAATACACGAGCTGTCTCGCCACAATTTGACTGGGTATCAATGGGTAGGCACTGAGGCCTGGATATTTGATTCCCAAACTGCATCCATGGATAAGCATCATATTCTGGATGGTGCCATAGGCCTGTCCATCCCCAAAGCACATGTCAGTGGCATGAGAGAGTTCATGTTGGATGTGAAGCCGCTAAATTCATCTAGTAATGAATTGTTTACAGAGTTTTGGGAGAAATTATTTAGCTGTAAGTTCAAGCATTCAAAGTCATCATCAGAGAATCAGAGAGAATGCACTGGACATGAAGATGTGACTGGAGTGCAAAACAGCTTCACTGATATGTCACTCATGCCGATCTTTTACAACATTTATAAAGGAGTGTATGCTGTGGCCCATGCACTTCATAATATTCTCAGCTGTAATAAAACATGTAACAGCGCAGTGCAGCTAGATCCTTTCACGGTGAGTTGAACACCAAAGACTAATATATTTATTTATATATTTAATCATGCTGAGAAAGAAAATGTTTTACGTTTTTAAAGACAAATGGTTGTTGTCTATCATTCTCGACACAATAGTCCCATATAAAGTCTGTCAGATAATGACCTACATTGCTCTATATGTTCTTAGATTTTACAGCACATAAGAAAGATTCGGTTCACAACAAAGGAAGGAGATGAGGTTTACTTTAATGAGAATGGAGACCCAGCAGCAAAATATGAAATTATAAACTGGCAGCCAACAGAAAATGGTACTGTGGACTTTGTCACAGTTGGTCTTTATGATGCTTCTTTGACGGCAGACAAGCTTAAACTGCAAAATAAGTCATTAATATGGGCTCAGAACTCACAACAGGTAAGCTACCAACTGATTGCTGTAATTGTTAATGTTTATATATTTTATATAAAATATGTCACTGGATAAACAATGTTGTGTTTCACTACATCTACGTCAACAATAGATGCTTTCAAAGACCCCTTGTCAATGTAAATGACTATATTTTTATCATTGTCATTTTGTTAATGCAGGTGCCTTTGTCAGTTTGCAGTGAGAAATGTCCCCCAGGAACTCGCAAGGTTCTGCAGAAAGGAAAACCTGTCTGCTGCTATGACTGTTTAAGATGTACAGAAGGACAAATCAGCAACACCACAGGTGTAGTATGATTAGGTATATGACAAAAAGTTGACATGATCACATGCAAACGTTGAGGAATGGCATAGATTTATCATCTTATTTCAAAAGCATGGGGGGAGTCCCTGCAGGGATTGTATAGCTATTATGCAGATTTTTGAACTAAAAATCTATCCATCTATCTATCTATCTATCTATCTATCTATCTATCTATCTATCTATCTATCTATCTATCTAAAGCTCCAGTGTGAAGCACTTATATAATTCTTGAGTTTAGAACATTTGTTTTCATTATATTTCAGATTTGATCACTTGTGTGATATGCCACCCTGAGTTCTGGTCAAATGAGATGAGAGATGCCTGTGTAAAGAAAGAAGCAGAGTTTCTCTCATATGAAGAGATTATGGGAGCACTTCTTACAGCAGCCTCCCTGTTTGGAACATGCATGACTGCTGTTGTGGCATTCATTTTCTTCAGATACAGACAGACTCCTGTTGTCAGGGCCAACAACTCTGAGCTGAGCTTCCTGCTGCTCTTCTCCTTGATTCTGTGTTTCCTGTGTTCTCTGACCTTCATCGGCCGGCCCTCTGAGTGGTCCTGCATGCTGCGACACACAGCATTCGGCATCACCTTTGTCCTCTGTATCTCTTGTGTTCTGGGGAAAACAATTGTGGTGTTGATGGCCTTCAGGGCCACAGTCCCAGGTAGTGATGTGATGAAATGGTTTGGGCCTGCACAGCAGAAACTCACTGTTCTGGGTTTCACTCTTATACAAGTTATCATTTGTATCCTCTGGTTAACAATATCACCTCCCTTTCCCTTTAAGAATTTTAAGAAGTTCAAAGACAAAATCATCTTAGAGTGTGCTCTGGGCTCAGCTGTAGGCTTTTGGGCTGTACTTGGGTACATTGGACTTCTGGCTATGTTATGTTTTGTTCTCGCTTTTCTGGCTCGGAAACTGCCTGATAATTTCAATGAAGCCAAATTTATCACCTTTAGCATGCTGATATTCTGTGCAGTATGGATCACTTTTATCCCAGCGTATGTCAGCTCTCCTGGGAAGTTCAGTGTAGCTGTGGAGATATTTGCTATTCTGGCTTCAAGTTTTGGACTGCTCATTTGTATTTTTATTCCAAAATGTTATATTATCTTACTGAAACCAGAGAAGAATACAAAAAAGAACATGATGGAGAAGGGGGCACCAAAATCTTCATGAAAGATTAAAAAAAGGCATACACTTGGTGGCCACTTTACGAGGTACACCTTTCTAATTATGGGTAGGACTCCCTTTTGTCCTGGAATAGCTGGAATCTCTCTGACATGATTTCAATAAGACTGAAAATGTTACTTTGAGTTTCTGGTCCATTTTGACATGATCACCAGCTAGGCATTCACTCCGAAATCAAGATTTGCCAGACAAGATGATGGTTGTTGAGTTTCTACTGTCCAGTTTTTTTTCCCCCCTGTGGCCACCATAGCCCTAATTTCTTGTTTTTCACACATAGGGGTGGAACCTTGAGCAGTTTGCTGCTGCTGAAGCCAATCCACATCAAGGTTCGAAGTTCTGTGTGTTCAGAGATGGTCTTTTGTATAGCATTGCTGCAAGGCATTGATATTTGAGTCATTGTCGCCTTCCAATCAGCTTAAATCAGTAAGGCCCTTCTCCTCTGAACTCTCTCATTACAAACTGAGTGTCACTCAGTCACTAGCTTTTTTAGGCATAATATAAAGCAAATTCAATATATTAAAGCCCTTGTACAGAGTTTTTAACTGGATATGAAAAAGTCTCTGGTTTCTGCTGATGTGTCTCTAGCCGTTTTTAGACAGCACCAAGCCGCCAATTTGCCCATCCTTTTGGCGGCTCGGTCCGCGGTTTTAGACAGAGGCCGGCAAATTGGAGGTCTGTTGTGGTCCGCTGATTTTCCGCCTCGGAGGGTACACTTATTTCCGCCTCGGTGCCGGCCTCTGCGTGAGATGGGCGGAGGTGTCGATGACCTGCACTGTTGTGCGACCCACAAACGGGGAGTTTTAAAACCAAGATACAGCTGATCGCAGCAGTCAATCCTTCATTTCATCCACGGACATTAAGATGAACAACTGAACAGCCGCTGAGATCCAGGAGCCTCAGTCTCTGTAGCTGTTTTGTTGTGTTAGCTTGATGTTATGTCGGAAAGCCAAGGATGGTCTCTACTTTCAAATAAAAAGCCCCCCGCTAAGAACCCAGTTCTAAACTCCAGTGGGGTGCAATGTAAAGCTCTTATTTTGAAGACGAATTATGTGTCACCGTTCACAGCCCAACTTCCAGCTTCACGTCACGTCACATGTTTAAGCCTACTTCAGAGGCGGCTTTTGGAAAAGGAGGAATATTACGCCTCGGTTTTAGAAAGACAGGCCGGCACATCGCCGCCCTTACCTTGGAGCAAATGTGCCGCCTTTTCTATCTAAAAAGGGCTTATGTTACCTACAACAGCAAATGAGCCCATCAGTGTGAAGACACGCTATTTCTAAGTAGTCTAATTCTATACCTCTGAAAGGCATTGGTCGGTGACTCGGGTCGGACCACTGATGTAAAACGATTTACGGCAGTCAGACCGGAACTGACGACAGTCAGGACCATAGATATGGGAAGATACGGCATAGCTGTTTTGTTGCTACGCTAGCCAGTACTAACCAAGCTAAAACTTTTGTCATGGCTGATAATGAGACAAAGAAGAGAAAAAGAATTCGACTTGCAATGATGCATCGGTAATATCCTCTGTCAATGATTCAGTTTCTTACTTAGAACAAAACATCCATCACAATCACTGTGACTTTGCTGTAACGCTAGCTCTGTAGCACCGTGGGTAATATATATCGCTGGGCAGTGCAACAGCAGCATTACACACAGTGACAATAGCAACATAAAGAAAAAAAGAAAATTTCAAAGCAAGTCCCGTCTTCTTTTCGACGTTTCAAAATCTACACGCGCCGGCCAGACAAACGTCTTCATGACAGTGGGCGCTAGGGCTAATGGGAAATGCAGTCGTCATTCCAGCACAGCACCACCGCTTTCGTCCACCGGGGGCCACCAAAATCAACACTAAATGAAAAGTCTGTACAGGGGCTTTAAGTCGCACAAGTTCATAGTCGTATATTTGTCGATATATGTCTCCCACTCTGTTCACCCTGGAGGTAGAGTCCTTATATGCATATTCCTCACTAGGGTTAAGTTGTCACAGACAAAGGAGAAGTGTCCTTTAAAACTGGCATGGCAACACACTGTGTGACTTCATGTAGTGTCCACCCTGTTGTCCTCTATCGAGCTTCTGTTAATACTCCAACTTAAATCAACGTGTCTTAAATCTCCTCTCTCGGATTGGTTGGATGAACAAAAAATCACCAACCATATCATCCTTTGTAAACTCCAGAGAATGTTATGCCCGAAAATTCCAGGACATTAGTCGCTACTCATTTTGATCACATTAAATCTCCATCCTGGTGTTTTCTCCGAACACCTCTTGACCACATCTGCATGCTTTTATGCATCTGAGTTGCTGCCATATTATTGTCTGATTAGATATTTGCATTATTTGACAAGATGTACAGATAAACCGAAAAAGTGGCAATAATATTTTCCCACAGTATATGATTATATTTGCAGCACAGCATATTTAGATGACACAATTTAATACGGTGTAATAAACAATCATATAAAACAATAGAGGTCTCACAATAATTCATAAGGTTGTAATGAAAGAATAAAATGTCCTGCTTCAAAGTCTAAGGCAGATTGGCCTGCTCAGTCCATTTTTTCTCCCCTGTTCTCAATTTGACCTCAAATTCCCACGGAGTCTACAAAGTTTTATGTTTCGTATTTCCAGTATTTACATGTCCGGATCGTTTGAGGATCTGAATGTTACTAAAACATTACACAAGTGAATTGCTAGCACAATTTAAAATGTTCCTGAATACACCATCACTATTTTAAAGATCCAAATACAATAGCCTAAAAAAACAAAGACAAAAAACAACTGTGTAAGGCCATTTCCCTCCTCTCAATTGACCTTGTATGTCTCCAGAGATAAAACATCACTCCTCCATTCTGTTTTATGCTGCTCCAAAATGTATAAATATCAGAGCCAGTTCATGACTTACATTATGGTTTATGTGAGGTCACCCAGTGGTTAACCTTTCTTAGAAAGTATGACGCCCACACAGAGGCTGTCAAAGAAGGGCTGGGTTCTCTTACAGCTTTTGTTGGTTGCATCTGTCTCTCAGGCTGAGGAACCAGTCTGTAGGCGAAGATCAGATCCAGAGAACCCACAGCTATCTAAAGATGGGGACATTATGTTGGGGGGGATGTTTTTTTTCCACAGCAAATGGAAAGGCAGAATGGATACCTACATGCATAAACCACTTCCGCTGCAATGCACAAGGTAAATTATGCAAGAGAAATATATTTAGATTTAAAATATCTAAGAAGAAGGGACTGCAGCTAGAAAAGATACAAAATGATTATCAAACTGAGGATTAACATATACACATTGCTGTTGGTGTTGATACAATCAGAATGCTTTCATTTACTGTGATCTTGTTTCTCTTTCAAAAACAAATTGTTTTAAAAAATGTTTTTCTTCATGATTGTCTGCATCAAGCTTCAATTTAAGAGGGATCCAATATACCCAGGCAATGCTCTTAGCCATAGAAGAGATTAATAACAGCACAGACCTACTGCCTGGCATCTCTCTGGGATATAAGATCTATGATATCTGTGGCTCCATTTCAAGAGGAGTGGGGGTCACACTGGCCTTGACTAATGGTAATGAAGAGATATCTGCAGCCTCCGATGGAGCATGTGCCAGACCTGGCCAAGTGCAGGCCATTGTGGGTGTAGGACATTCCACTCCTTCCATGGCTATCTCTACTGTCATTGGACCCTTTAATATCCCACTGGTGGGTAAGTCAGTGAAAGTTACATTTTGTGAGTGTGTTCTTCCAGTTGGTCATAGCATAAGGAGATGTAATGTTGTGAGTTGTATTAATATTTTATATATACATTTTATATTATCGATACGTTTAACATGGGATATCTTTTTTGTATCTTTCAGATCAGCCACTACGCTACTTGTGCTTGTCTCAGTGATAAAACCAAGTACCCATCATTCCTCAGAACAATCCCCAGCGACTACTACCAGAGCAGAGCCCTGGCCCAGTTGGTCAAATACTTTGGTTGGACTTGGGTTGGAGCTATTAGATCAAATAATGATTACGGCAATAATGGCATGGCTATTTTTACAGAAACCGCCCAGCAGCTGGGTATCTGTCTGGAGTACTCTGTATCTTTCTATAAAACAGATCCACCAGACAAAATAAAAACGATAGTTGACATTATCAAAACTTCCACCTCCAAGGTGATTGTCACTTTTCTCGCTCACATGGATATAGATATCCTTATACATGAGCTTTCTCGCCACAACTTTACTGGGTACCAGTGGGTAGGCACTGAGAGCTGGATCTTTGATTTCCAAACTGCGAGCATGGATAGGCATCATATTCTGGATGGTGCCATAGGCCTTTCCATCCCCAAAGCACATGTCAGTGGCATGAGAGAGTTCATTTTGGATGTAAAGCCGCTCAATTCATCCAGAAATGAATTGTTTATAGAGTTCTGGGAGACATTGTTTGACTGTAAGTTTATGCTGTCAAGGTCCTCAGCAGGGAATGAGAGAAAATGTACTGGACGTGAAGATGTGACTGGAGTGCAAAACACATATACTGATATGTCACTCATGCCTATCTTTTACAATGTTTATAAAGGAGTGTATGCTATGGCCCATGCACTTCATAATATTCTCAGATGTAATAAAACATGTAACAGTACGGTGCAGCTAGATCCTTTTACGGTGAGTTGAACACCACAGACTCAATTTCTTCATTCAGTCATGTCAACAAAGAAAATGGTTTAAATGGTTGCAGTCTGTCTCTCATTCTCTTAAAAAAGTAGAACCACACAATATTTAGCCGCTGATCTACATTGATGCATCTCTTCTTAGATTTTACAACACATAAGAAAGATTCGCTTCACAACAAAGGAAGGAGATGAAGTTTACTTTAATGAGAATGGAGACCCAGCTGCAAAGTATGAAATTATAAACTGGCAACCAACTGAAAATGGCATTGTGGACTTTGTTACAGTTGGTCTTCATGATACATCTTTACCTGCAGATAAACAGCTGAATCTGCTAAATAATTCTCTCATTTGGGCAAATAACTCACTACAGGTAAGATACCATGTGACTACTGTAAATGTTTATGGTAATCTATTTCAATTGTCATGATAATTATCAATTGATTGAACTGGATAGACAATGTTTTGTTCCGCTGTTTCTTAATAGTACTTGCTTTTAAAGAAAAAGTCAAAGTGAATGCCCATAGGTTTTTTTTTTCCTTTGTCTTTTTGCTCATGCAGGTGCCTTCATCAGTTTGCAGTGAGAAATGTCCCCCAGGAACTCGCAGGGTCCTGCAGAAAGGAAAGCCTGTCTGCTGCTATGACTGTTTAAGATGTGCAGAGGGAGAAATAAGCAACATTTCAGGTGTAGTAATATTAAATGCCAGACAAAAAGTTGCCACGTTGACATGCAAATATTAAAGAATGTTACTGTTTTGTGATCTTATTTCAAAAGCATCGGGGGAGCCCCTGCAGGGATTGTATAGTGATTGTGTAGTTGGTCTTTTTTTTCCCAAACAAACCAAAAATCCCTATCACTGCATTTAAAATTAATGCATAAGATATCCTAAACATATATTCAAACAAATGTCTGAAGTCAGCTATATAAATGTGGAAATGAGAAGTGGAGATAATTGAGAGGAGAAAAAAAGGTTGTTTTTAAAGGGGACACAGGTTCTTTTGAACTTTATCGGGGGAAAGTACACTGACAGTGACTAGATGAAGGAGAGGACAGAGGCAATTTATGCCGGTGCACCACACAATTTATTCAAAGATGATCTTTTTTTCATAAAAGAGACCACAGAACATTAAAACCTTAAAAAGGTTTTAAAACCAAGTTCTTAAATGCAAGCTGCATTTGTTAAAATAGTTCATTCATAATTAAGCGAGTCTATTTGTGCCTACAGCTTAACCGACATGTTGGGCCTCGCTTTACGTGAAGCCCGGTTAAGAAGTGTTTAACAACAATCAAAAGGGGATTTAGGTTAAATTTGGCTATCAATAATAATTAATGATTATTTGAAATAATTATTAATTATGATA
>CAEMYA010000018.1:11626722-11647540 GCA_903131615.1 Diplodus sargus
GGGGGTGTTTGAAGGCTGGGACCAGAGGACTTTCCATCACTGGCTTGATTCGGACCATGTAAAATGTAGGATGCACCCTCAGAGATCTTTAGCCACTATAAGCCACAAGGTCGAAGTGACAAACTGTAATGTTTATTATAATATATTTGAATATTTATTTACATTGAGAGTTTTTAAAAAGGAAATTAAAGGGTCAGTTAACTCAAGTAACAAATAGCTGAATTCCACCTGACCCAGCAAACCAAGCCGCGGCTACTCTCCTCTCTAGAGGAAGGACATGAGGTTGAACGGCACCAGTCCATGTTATGCCCTGGCCCTTTTAGAGTACATCTGGAGAATGGCCCTCAGGAAGACTGGCAAGCATTTCCCTTCAAATCCAGTCATTTGGGCAGATCTTTGTTAAAGCCCAGGCTGTCTTATCAGGTCATGGACACAATTCAGGGGCTTCAATATACTTGACTTCTGTCATGGCTGCCAGTACAAACTGTTGACATTCTACTTTTAAACGTGGCAGCTAGTCCCTCCTTCAGGGGGCAATTGCTAGGTCTCAGAGTCTGTAGATGACTAGGCCACGTGGGCTACATATTCTTTACCATTTTGTTGTCTCAATTAGTCAGACTTGCTGGCAGTCCTGAGACGCCAGTTGAAGGTTTTGTTGTTGCATCTTTCAGGGCCTGTATTGATTTTCTTTGGGTCACTCTTGTTTGCAGACAGCGCACTCTCCTCATACCTATATTTACCCCATACATATGGAATATATAATGTAGTGGTAGTCTTGACATAATAGGGAATAGGGATACAATAGGGAGAGAATAGACAATCTCGTCAGTGTCTGATCAAACTGTCAGTGAATCCAATTATTGGATAGTAATAATGTGGTGTCTGTCTTGTATGGACAAAAAAGATGCATCATAGAGACGAATGTCATTAGCAAGTCTAACACCTGGTTTGAAATAATTTTTCAGATTCCATCACCTGCGTGAGATGCCACCCCGAGTTCTGGTCAAATGAAAGAAGAGATGCCTGTGTAAAGAAGGAGGCAGAGTTTCTCTCATATGAAGAGATTATGGGAGCACTGCTCACTGCAGCTTCTCTCTTTGGAACATGCATGACTGCTGTTGTGGCATTCATTTTCTTCAGATACAGACAGACTCCTGTTGTCAGGGCCAACAACTCTGAGCTGAGCTTCCTGCTGCTCTTCTCCTTGACTCTGTGTTTCCTGTGTTCTCTGACCTTCATCGGCCGGCCCTCTGAGTGGTCCTGCATGCTGCGACACACAGCATTCGGCATCACCTTTGTCCTCTGTATCTCTTGTGTTCTGGGGAAAACAATAGTGGTGTTAATGGCCTTCAGGGCCACACTCCCAGGTAGTGAAGTGATGAAATGGTTTGGGCCTGCACAGCAGAAACTCAGTGTTCTGGGTTTCACCCTTGTACAAGTTATCATATGTATCCTCTGGTTAACAATTTCTCCTCCCGTTCCCTTTAAGAATTTTAAGACTTTCAAGAGCAAAATCATCTTAGAGTGTGCTCTGGGCTCAGCTGTAGGCTTTTGGGCTGTACTTGGGTACATAGGACTTCTGGCCATGTTGTGTTTCAGTCTTGCTTTTCTGGCTCGGAAACTGCCTGATAATTTTAACGAGGCCAAATTTATCACCTTTAGCATGCTGATATTCTGTGCAGTATGGATCACTTTTATCCCAGCGTATGTCAGCTCTCCTGGAAAGTTCAGTGTTGCTGTGGAGATATTTGCTATTCTGGCTTCAAGTTTTGGACTGCTCATTTGTATTTTTATTCCAAAATGTTACATTATCTTACTGAAACCAGAGAAGAATACAAAAAAGAATATGATGGGGAAGGGGGCACCAAAATCTACCTGAATGCTATAAAACAAAGGCATACACTTAGTGGCCTCTTTAGTGGGTACACCTTTCTAATCATGGGTAGGTCTCCATGTTTCCCTAGGACAGCTTGAATCTTTGAGAAACAGTTTCAACAAGCTCTGCAAATGTTCCATTGAAATTCTGGTCCATGTTGGCATGTTCGTCAGCTCCACATTCATCCAGAAATCAAGTTTGGCCAGGCTGGACAATGTTTGTCCAGTTTTCTACTGTCTACTTGTGGTGAGCCTGTAAACTCTTGTTCCTGTTGAGCATGAAAATCCGAGCAGTTTAGGAGCTATTGAGATACTCAAGCCACCCTGATGACACGAACAATTGTCACTTTGATCACATTTAGTCTCCATCCTGGTGTTTGTTCAGAACATCATCGTAACTTCTCAACCACGTCTGCCTGACTTTATGCATTGTGTTGCTGCCACATGACTCTTTAGATTAGATATTTGCATCAATGCATCGATGTACTGTTGAAACAAAAATGTGGCCATTGGGAGCAAGTTTTACCTAAAACTTTGTACATCAGACTGACAAGTAGACATCTAACTTAATTTTATCAAACTGTATACCTCTACAACTTTACACTGTATTTAATGGTATTTGTAACATCACAGAATTTAATACAATATAATAAAGAATCATATCACCATACCATCATACCGATATACAGAGAATTCACAAATACTGATAGAGTTCTAATGAAATGAAATTCTGTTTCACAGAAAGACTTCTATTCTACAGACATTCTATTCCCAGATAAAATGCGGGACATTAAAGAGACTGAGCAGACAGAGTCAAACATCAGGTAATCTTCATATTCACTGGCAACAGCAGGCTGTGAAAATGTACAGCTCTCAAATGGTATATAGCAATAGGCTTAGTCAACAATTGTCCTGTGTCAGAAAACGGCATGGATTGGCCTCTTTTCTAAATGAAAAACCTTAAATGGAGAATCCATCCAGGCAGCACTCCAAACAAGACTGGATCAATACTATCTCCACTCTGTTGGTTGGTAGATCAGCCAGATGGGCTTTTTTGTATTTTAGGTTCTCGCTTTGACCTTAATATTCCATGAAATCTACTGGACTATGTATTTCATCTTTTTCCATCACTAGATTATTTGGCGATCTCAAGTTTCTAATTTTTTCATGAATGACATATGTGTACTGTTGGCTCTAAGATACATTTTTAATGATCCCACTATTTTTTGATGATCCAAATCCTAATTTTCTAGATCTAGAACTTGTACTGAACCCACAATAAAATAGGCTAGAATAAAAAATAGGCTCTGGGCTAAGACTGTGTCGGGCCATCTCCCTCCTCTCAATCCACCTGGTATGTCCCCAGAGATATAACATCACTGTTCCATTTTGTTTTGTACTTATCTAAAATGTATAAATATCAGAGGGAACATCTGATTTACATAATGGTTCATGTGAGGCAGCCAAGTAGTTCAGCTCTCTTAGACATTATGATGTCAAAGAAAGGTTGGGCCCTTTTTCAACTGTTGTTGGTGGCGTCTGTTGCTCAAGCTGAGGAGCTGCCATGCAGAAGGAGAGGGGATCCAGAGAATCCACAGCTATCTAAGGATGGTGACATCATGTTGGGGGGAATTTTCTCTTTCCACAACAAGTGGATTAACCGACAGGATACATACATGCACAAACCACTGCCACTGCACTGCACCAGGTAAATTATACTGTAAAAATTATATTTAGATTTCAAGCATGTGAAAGTATAGGAGTATTTAAAACAGGTACAATAGGGGATAATCTAACTGAGTATTCAAATGAGATGTTTCTGTTTTCTGTTTATTTTTTTCATTTATTGTGCTATTGTTTCATTCAAAGGACAAACTGCCTGCAATTCCAACTAAATCTATTGTTCCACATAAAGCTTAAATTTCAGAGGGTTCCAGTTTGCCCAGGCTATGCTCTTTGCCGTAGAGGAGATTAATAACAGCACAGACCTACTGCCTGGCATCTCTCTGGGATATAAGATCCATGATGCCTGTGCCTCCATTGCCAGAGGTATCACAGTTGCACTGGCCTTGGCTAATGGTAATGATATAGCATTTGCACCCTCCGTGGAAGGATGTACCAGACCTGCCCAAGTGCAGGCCATAATGGGAGAGACTTTTTCATCTCCTTCTATGGCTATATCTACTGTTATTGGACCTTTTT
Organism: Diplodus sargus; assembly: GCA_903131615.1. Classification (NCBI taxonomy): domain Eukaryota; kingdom Metazoa; phylum Chordata; class Actinopteri; order Spariformes; family Sparidae; genus Diplodus; species Diplodus sargus. The sequence continues at coordinate 11,630,800 of CAEMYA010000018.1, forward strand.
ATGTCCCACTGGTGGGTATTGGTTGAAATTAAATTACATTTGTGGAAATTGATTATTATTCTGCAAGATGGTTATAGCAAAACAGGTTTTAAAATAATTGTATTGTGCTGTTTAAATGTTTGTATCTTATCGTGGGATATCTTTTTTTTTTTTCTTTTAGATCAGCCACTTTGCTACTTGTGCTTGTCTCAGTGATAAAACCAAGTATCCATCATTCCTCAGAACAATACCTAGTGACCACTACCAGAGCAGAGCCCTAGCCCAGTTGGTTAAGTACTTTGGTTGGACTTGGGTTGGAGCTATTAGAACAGATGATGATTATGGTAATAATGGCATGGCCACTTTTACAGAAACTGCCCAGCAGCTGGGTATCTGTCTGGAATACTCTATATCTGTCTTTAGAACAGATCCACCAGACAAAATACGACAGATTGTTGACATTATCAAGTCTTCCACTTCCAAGGTGATTGTCACTTTCCTCTCCCCCACGGATTTGTATGTGATAATACAGGAGTTATCTCTGCACAACATGACTGGGTACCAGTGGGTCGGCAATGAAGGCTGGATCTTTGATTTTCATACTGCAGCCATGGATGTACATCACATTCTGGATGGTGCCATAGGCCTGTCCATCCCCAAAGCACATGTCAGTGGCATGAGAGAGTTCATTTTGGATGTGAAGCCGCTCAATTCATCTAGTAATAAATTGTTTACAGAGTTTTGGGAGAAATTATTTGACTGCAAGTTCAAGCTGTCAGAGTCCTCAGGTGGGAATCATAAAGATTGTACTGGGCATGAAGATGTGACTGCAGTCCAAAACAGCTTCACTGATATGTCACTCATGCCTATTTTTAACAATATCTATAAAGGAGTATATGCTGTGGCCCATGCACTTCATAATATTCTAAGCTGTAATAAAACATGTAACAAAAAGGTGAAGCTTGATCCATTTAAGGTGAGTTGAATGTAGGTACTTCAATCAGTTTTTACATTGAATCACATCAACAACCAAAATAACTGTTTTTGAAAACTAAATTGTTGTTGGGGTGTTGAGACAGTAGACCCACAAAGTATATGTTGGATAATGATGTACATTTATTCAAATCTGCTTAGATTTTACAGCACATAAGAAAGATTCGGTTCACAACAAAGGAAGGAGATGAAGTTTACTTCACTGAGAATGGAGATCCAGCAGCAAAGTATGAAATTATAAACTGGCAGCCAACAGAAAATGGCATTGTGGACTTTGTCACAGTTGGTCTTTATGATGCATCTTTACCTGCAGACAACCAGATGAAACTGCAAAATAAGCCTTTAATTTGGGCACAGAACTCACACCAGGCAAGTTATAATCTGTTGACATTCTGAATTGATTCTGTAGTTATTGTTATGGTATCATAATTTCATCCATTTATCATAATGAAAACCAATACAATGAAAACCTCTTGTCAAAGTGAATGCACATACATTTTTTTTTAATTGCTACTTTGTCCAAACAGGTGCCTTTGTCAGTTTGCAGTGAGAATTGTCTCCCAGGAACTCGCAAGATTCTCCAAAAAGGAAAACCTGTCTGCTGCTATGACTGTTTACAATGTGCAGAGGGAGAAATCAGTAACACTACAGGTGTAGTCATAATTAATGCAAGACAAGTCAAAAAGCTATATGTTTTCATGTTCATCATTCAACTTTTTTGTAACGGACTGCAGGCATCCAATTCAAAAGTGTATATTTTAAAAAGCATACGTTTCATCTTTTAATATTATTTTGGATCTTCGATGGTGAAATCCCAAAATCCCTTGCAATTGTATATGTTGCTAATGTTCTTAGACTAAATGAATGTTCCCAAGGTTTGTTCACAAACTGGTGAACCTCCCCTTTGAATGATAATGAATGATTTTTTTCATGATTCCCCTTTCATACCAATCATGATACAATCACCTTTTTAACAATCAACCAGTTTACAAATGGAATGTGCTGCACAGGAGTTTTTTACATTGCTACACTATGCATTCATCAACCTTCCCAGTCTTTTGTTAACTATTTTGAAACAAATTGTCTTCTTCAAATTCAGAAATAGCATATGTTTTCTCAAATATATGAAGTGGATGAGGTGAAACATTATAAACAGTGCATAATCTTTGATCCGGTTTCAGTTCAATATGTATTGAGGAGAATTAGCAAATTGTTTCATCCTGATTTACTAAGACTAAGATTTACTGCACACTGCTGTAACTTTTATGGAAGATAGTAAAAACATAGGCAAGGGACAAGTCAAATGTAATGAGCAGATCTTACACATTTTCAACTTTTGTATTATTTTTCAGATTCTATCACCTGTGTGCGATGCCACCCTGAGTTCTGGTCAACTGAAAGAAGAAATGCCTGTGTACAGAAGGAGGCAGAGTTTCTCTCATATGAAGAGATTATGGGAGCACTGCTCACTGCAGCTTCTCTCTTTGGAACATGCATGACTGCTGTCGTGGCGTTCATTTTCTTCAGATACAGGCACACTCCTATTGTCAGGGCCAACAACTCTGAGCTGAGCTTCCTGCTGCTCTTCTCCTTGACTCTGTGTTTCCTGTGTTCTCTGACCTTCATTGGCCGGCCCTCTGAGTGGTCCTGCATGCTGCGACACACAGCATTCGGCATCACCTTTGTCCTCTGTATCTCTTGTGTTCTGGGGAAAACAATAGTAGTGTTAATGGCCTTCAGGGCCACACTCCCAGGTAGTGATGTGATGAAATGGTTTGGGCCTGCACAGCAGAAACTTACTGTCCTTGGCTTCACTCTTATACAAGTTATCATTTGTATCCTCTGGTTAACCATTTCTCCTCCTTTTCCCTTTAAGAACTTCAAGGAACTCAAGGACAAAATCATCTTAGAGTGTGCTCTGGGCTCAGCTGTGGGCTTTTGGGCTGTACTTGGGTACATAGGACTTCTTGCAATGTTATGTTTTATTCTTGCTTTTCTGGCTCGGAAACTGCCTGATAATTTCAATGAAGCCAAATTTATCACCTTTAGCATGCTGATATTCTGTGCAGTATGGATTACATTTATCCCGGCATATGTCAGCTCGCCTGGAAAATTCAGTGTTGCTGTGGAGATATTTGCTATTCTGGCTTCAAGTTTTGGACTGCTCATTTGTATTTTTATTCCAAAATGTTACATTATCTTACTGAAACCACAGAAGAATACAAAAAAGAACATGATGTGGAGAGGGGCACCCAAATAATTCAGAAAGCTCAAAAAAATATAGTGGCACATTTCTATTACTATTATCATCACAATATTTTACAGAATAATTTGATAATTTGGCATTGCACCACTCTGACAGAATTTAAAACACAGTATTACATATTCCTATTAACCGATACTTATAATTAACTAAAAAATGCAACCCATAATTCCTTACATAATGGCCAACTGCTATGTTTTTCGGATTGTGATCAAAGCATTAAGTTGACGTTTTAACAAACATCATCTCTAGGTTGAGATCTTTGGTTTCATACTGACTCCTGTGGCCTAATTTTAACAGTGAGTACTCGCCCCTTGCTGTCATATCCCAACGTTAGCTGTATAGCTGATTGACTCAATCTGACCCTGAGGCTGTTTCTTTTGGTTTTGCTAATGGGGACAGGAACTCCTGACATCTGCAAAGCTCAGCACAACTAGCTGAACTGGCTCAGGATGATGACCTTGCTATTCGGGGCATCTTTGTTTTCATCCAGAGCACCCATCCCAGAAGTATGGAAATGTAAAACATATACATATTGTTGAAGTTTTGTATTTAGGTTTAATTGTGTATTTTGTACCGTTTTTCAGATATTAACAGAAGGGTAATGTAATTTATTTATTCTATGTCTCACAACACTAGTCTATCTGTTGTTCATTCGTAGGTGCTAAGGCAGGAAACTTGACTGTTGAATTCATTTTTACTCCCATCAGTCGTAACAGGCTGTATTCAGTAAAATAAATCTAAAACCATCAAGGCCCCCACATTGAGCCAGACCTGGGAGGAGAGCCCTCAAGCAAGCGCCTGGTTGTCGGGCATTAGCTCATGAGACTCGGTTGTTCTAAGCCCAAAGAAAGATCATGCAGCTGGCCCATCTGTGGACTGATCACCTGAAGTCGAGTGAAATTGGGTCGGGGGCAGTGTGTGACGGGCAATTGGCGGGGCAGGGAGGGTCCAGCATCCAAGGATCACATCCATGTCCCTCAGCAGCGTACTTTAAGGCCACTGTCATTTGCAGTCTCTAGCAGTTGTCCACTCGCCGTCCCCACAGCTCCAATTCAGCCACTTTATCAGCCAACTTGAAGACAGTTCTTCCCTACATGTAGCTTCCTTTTTCTCTGCAGTTACGACTCTTCTTCCGTCTCATCATTGGGCCTTTTCCTTTTTTCATTGCAAAGTAGCTCTGTGAAGATGTTTGTTTTCCACTAATTTTAGGTAGCTTGAGGGCTCAAGAGGAACAGACATATGTTATTAAAAGAGAATCCGTTTTCCAAAATAAAACAACTTTCAGAGTGTGATCGTCAATACAATGGAAATGAAATAACGTATTTATTTGTTTCTCTGCTGCCCGGTACCAAACAAACTACCAGTCTGTGGCCCAGTGGTTGGAGACCACTGCTTTAGACTATGCACTACAGACCATCTAAATACGATCCATAAAGTTTGGAACTAATTGCTGAACATATGCAAGCATTTCTAAGCTAAAGATTGAATGGAGATCAAAGCAGAACTGAAAGGAGGTCTGTAATTCATCAGATAGACATGGACATTTCTCAAATCAATGCTGGTACTGCTTTCTGTCTGCTTGGAGTGGAGACAAGTACACACTCACATGTAATTGTGATGATACAATAGCAGTGCATATCATGTTGCACTCCACCTGAATGTTCCCAAAAACAAAATAAAATAGTCAAAGCATTTAAAAAAAAAGTACTGTGTGTTGCGGGCATTGCAGTCAGCGCATTAAGTCTATTTTTTCATAGCACTTTAATCCTGCAATTATTTTTTAATATTTTAATTGCACCTATAAAATCAAGTATAAGCTTCACTTGCTTAATGTAAAAATACACATGAGAAGGAGACATCTTTGGAGAATTGTGTTGCAATTCTGTTTCTTTTGTGTGTGTGTGTGTGTGTGTGTGTGTGTGTGTGTGTGTGTGTGTGTGTGTTTTCTGTCCCAAAATGTATAAGTATGTGTGAGAACCTTTGATTTACATTGAGGTACATGTGATGCAACCCAGTGGTGTAACTTTCTCAGAAGTGATGATACCCAGCCAGAAGCAAGAGAAGGGTTGGGCACTCTTACAGGTGTTATTGGTAGCATCTTTTTCTCAGGCTGAGGAGTTGAGGTGCAGGCGCAGAGGGGATCCAGAGAACCCTCTGCTATCCAAGGATGGAAATATTATGTTGGGTGGAGTCTTCAATTTTCACAGCAAGTGGAACGACAGAATGGAAAACTACATGCACAAACCAAAGCCACTGCAATGCACCAGGTAAAAATTTTTTGAACCAATGTAAATATCAAGTGACTGATACTGAGTAAATGCAGATACAAAATTCAAGTTATCAAAATGAGTTTTAAAGTGGGACATGTTCCTCGTGTGTCTAAAAGCCAAGAAATGCTTTCATTTTGTTTCAAGTTTAATGTGCTTGCGATTGCAACTGTTTATAACTGTCTGCATTTAGCTTGAATTTCAGAGGGTTCCAGTATGCCCAGGCTATGCTATTTGCCATAGAGGAGATTAATAACAGCACAGACCTACTGCCCGGCATCTCTCTGGGCTATAAGTTTTATGATGGATGTGGCTCCATTGCCAGAGGTGTGAGGGTTGCGCTGGCCTCTGTTACTGGTGATGAAATTACATTTGCACCTTCTGCATGTAACAGAGCTGCCCAAATACAGGCAATCATGGTAGGGACCTCATCCTCTCCTTGCATGGCAATAGCTACAGTCCTTGGACCGTTTTACATCTCACTGGTGGGTAAAATTGGCAAAGGTTAAAGAGTACAAATCAGATTATTATTGTGTATTTCGTCCAGTTAGTCATAGAACGGGCTACAATTGTAGTGTGCCGTGTAAATGTGTTATCTTATATATCATCTTGAGATATTATTTATTTTGTCTTTTAGATCGGCCATATTGCAAGTTGTGCTTGTCTCAGTGATAAAACCAAGTACCCGTCATTCCTAAGAACAATACCCAGTGACTTCTACCAGAGCAGAGCGATGGCCCATTTAGTGAAGTACTTTGGTTGGACTTGGGTTGGAGCTATTAGAACAAATGATGATTATGGTAATAATGGCATGGCCATATTTACAGAGACTGCCCAGCAGCTGGGTATCTGTCTGGAGTACTCTGTGGCTGTCTTTAGAACAGATCCACTGCATAAAATACAAAAAATAATTGACATTATCAAGGCTTCCACATCCAAAGTGATTGTCACTTTCCTCTCGCTCACGGATTTGTACATGATACTACAGGAGTTGTCTAACCACAACTTGACTGGGTACCAGTGGGTAGGAAGTGAGAGCTGGATCTCTGATTCCCAAACTGCAACCCGGGATAAGCATCACATTTTGGACGGTGCCATAGGCCTGTCCATCCCAAAAGTTAATGTCAGTGGCATGAGAGATTTCATGTTGGATGTAAAGCCACTCAATTCATCAAGTCATGAATTGTTTGCAGAGTTTTGGGAGAAATTATTTAGCTGTAAGTTCAAGAAGTCAGAATCAGCCACAGAGAATCAGAGAGAATGTACTGGACATGAAGATCTGAGTGGAGTGCAAAACACATATACTGATATGTCACTCATGTCTTTGTTTTACAATGTCTATAAAGGAGTGTATGCAATGGCCCATGCACTTCATAATAGTCTCAACTGTAATGAAACATGTAACAGCAAGGTACAGCTAGATCCATTTATGGTGAGTAACTTCAATAATAGTTAAACAAAAATAAATAAAAACAAAATAAATAAATAACCTTTTATTTTAAGAAAGGTAAATAGTTGGAGTCAATCTATCCTACTGTTGAGACATTTGTCAGATGATGACCTACATTTAAATGCATCTTCTTAGATTTTACAGCACATGAGGAAGATTCGGTTCAAAACAAAGGCAGGAGATGAGGTCTATTTTAATGAGAATGGAGACCCAGCAGGAAAGTATGAAATTATAAACTGGCAGCCAAGAGAAAGTGGCATTGTGGACTTTGTCTCAGTTGGTCTTCATGATACATCTTTGCCTACCTACAAACAGCTGAATCTGCAAAGTAAGCCTTTAATTTGGGCACAGAACTCACCACAGGTAAACCTCACTGTGCTGGCTGTTTATTTTAATTGTTATGATTCTGTAATTGTTACTATACCATAATTTTTGGTTTCAATACATTGAATCAATACTGGATTCTTAAAAAACAGCATCTTATTAAAGTGAATGCCTGTTTTTTGTTTTCCTTCTCATTCGTGCAGGTGCCTTTGTCAGTTTGCAGTGAGAAATGTCCCCCAGGAACTCGCAAGGTTCTGCAGAAAGGAAAGCCTGTCTGCTGCTATGACTGTTTAAGATGTACAGAGGGAGAAATCAGCAACATTACAGGTGTAGTAATATTAAATGCCAGACAAAAAGCTGCCATGTTGACATGCAAATGTTAAAGAATGTTACCACACCACAGGTGTGGTAAATTACATTCTGGAGGAAACAACATTGTGCATGTCACCAGGTTCGTGTGCATTGTTTCTTATCAGCTGAAGAGCATTTAAAAAACTCACATGTTTTCCCGATGATTTCAAGATGGTCATGCATCCTTTAAATTAAGCTTTGTTAGATTGTCGTGACTACTTGTATTCAGGTTTCAGCCATCTAACAATCTCACACCCTCTGCTGGTACAAAATGCAGTTGCTCATCTTTTAACGAGAGCAGAAATGGAGATTAAATCACCCTTGTTCTAGACATTCTTCATTGGTTACCAGCCAGCTTAAGAATTAAGTTTAAGATTTTACTGAGGACCTCTAAAAGCACATCATGATTTTGCTTCAGGTTTGATTGATACATTGCTGCTCCCCTATGAGCCAAAACACAGCCTCAGATCCTCAGGCAGGGTTCTGCTTGCAATTCTCTCCCCAGGACTTAGGGAAAACAACCTTTTATAACAGGACCTTTTTGCACCCTCCCTGAAGGTCAGAGTGCTGCAGAATCAGAGACATGCTTTTTAAAATCACTTCTCAAAACTTGTATTAATTCTTCTTCTGTTTAAATTCCAACAATTCTTATCTGTTGTATAAGTATTTTTATTTTATCTTGGCAGTGGGTTATTTTTTTCTACTTTAATTCAAATTTATTTGCCTCTGTATTTAAATATGTTTTGATCCTCTTTCTTCCATGTAAAGCATATTGTTTTGTATTGAAAAAAATGTATTGTACAATTACTCATACATGATCTAGTAATCACTCAATGAGATTTTTATATTATTTTACAGATTCCATCACCTGTGTGCGATGTGACCCTGAGTTCTGGTCAAATGAGAGAAGAGATGCCTGTGTAAAGAAGGAGGCAGAGTTTCTCTCATATGAAGAGATTATGGGAGCACTGCTCACTGCAGCTTCTCTCTTTGGAACATGCATTACTGCTGTTGTGGCATTCATTTTCTTCAGATACAGACAGACTCCTGTTGTCAGAGCCAACAACTCTGAGCTGAGCTTCCTGCTGCTCTTCTCTTTGACTCTGTGTTTCCTGTGTTCTCTGACCTTCATCGGCCGGCCCTCTGAGTGGTCCTGCATGCTGCGACACACAGCATTCGGCATCACCTTTGTCCTCTGTATCTCTTGTGTTCTGGGTAAAACAATAGTAGTGTTAATGGCCTTCAGGGCCACACTCCCAGGTAGTGATGTGATGAAATGGTTTGGGCCTGCACAGCAGAAACTCAGTGTTCTGGGTTTCACTCTTATACAAGTTATCATATGTATCCTCTGGTTAACAATTTCTCCTCCTTTTCCATTTAAGAATTTTAAAACATTCAAGGACAAAATCATCTTAGAGTGTGCCCTGGGCTCAGCTGTAGGTTTTTGGGCTGTACTTGGGTACATAGGACTTCTGGCCATGTTGTGCTTTATTCTTGCTTTTCTGGCTCGGAAACTGCCTGATAATTTCAATGAAGCCAAATTTATCACCTTTAGCATGCTGATATTCTGTGCAGTATGGATTACTTTTATCCCAGCCTATGTCAGCTCGCCTGGTAAGTTCAGTGTTGCTGTGGAAATATTTGCTATTCTAGCTTCAAGTTTTGGATTGCTCATTTGTATTTTTATTCCAAAATGTTATATTATCTTACTGAAACCAGAGAAGAATACAAAAAAGAATATGATGGGGAAGGGAGCACCAAAATCTTCCTGAATCTTCCTTAAAACTATATATTGGCTCAGACATTCTAGTACCATTATAATTATTTATACAACAATTTGTTAACCAGACTGTCAAGTAAATATCTTTATTGATTTCAATGAGTAATTGGATTGTGTTATTCTAGAATATTTCACTCTGTTTAGTTTCCTTCATGACATAAATTACTGAGATGAAAACAATTGAATCCAATATAATATACAGTTATATGAACTAATAAAAATGATTAAATACAGATACGTTTATGACCCTGATCCAGAATTCCTTACTGATTTCACAGTTACAAACACTGTTGTTCAAATTGTAATGAAAGAAAAAAAACACATTTGCACAGACAAATATGTCTTCAGCTTGCCCTGCAATGAGCTGTAGACCTGATTGCATGGCCTCAAGAGCAGAGCAAAGATATGTTATTGTGGATGATGCTGGTCTTGGTTCTTCAGATGGTGAAGGGGAGTTTTGATTGTACATAACTAGTTAATATGCCCAAGATGGTGACCTTATTATTGGAGGTAACTTTTCATTTTGTGACGGGGAAGATAACACTTTTCAGACAATTCCCAAAGCATGAAAATAAAAGAAGTATGTATTTGTAAAGATTGTTAATTCCTTTCAATAGTTTCTTGTTTTGTTTGCAAGAGGTTAACATAAAGGTATAGTATTTTCACACTATCGTCTCTGATGCTCTTTTTGGTTTCATGGCAGGAATCTTCCATTTTGATTAATTTTACTGGCCAACATCTGTAACAGGCTATACTCAACAAAACAAATCTAAAACCTACTATATGCTCCTGCCCATCGCCACATGTCAGGCAGACAAAGTTCACAACTAACTGGCGAACATATGAGAGCATCTTACAACAAGAGTCAATGGAGAAAAAACAGAGGAGTTAAAATCTGAGTGACATTCATTAGATACATAATAAATAATGACTCCTAATCAATGCTGACAGTAGTCTTTCTCTGCTTGAATTGGAAATAAGCACACACGCAAACACATGTAGTTGACAATTGCAATGACACGATAGCCATATAAGAGTTAGTGGACTCAACTAGCGTCAGTGAATGCTGTTCTCTTTTAACAGAGCAGAGAGATGCACTAGATAAAGTGCATAAAGTCACCTAAGAACAAATGACAAGTGTTTTTTAATATTTCAATTGCAACTGTAAAAAAAAAAAAAAAGTATAAAGTGCACTTGTATTTGAGAAGGAGAACTCGCTTTCTATAGAAAAACTGAATATCTAGAGTATAGATATTTCAAACAAGCCTAATGTCTTGTTTTTCTGTCCAGTCCCCACCCTCCTCTCAATTCACATGGTAGATAACACCACTGCTGTTAGAATTGTTTTTGTTTGTTTGCTCCAAAATGTATAAGTACCAGTGCAAACGTTTCATTTACTTTGGTGTACATGTGATGTCACCCAGTGGTTTAGCTCTGTTAGATGGCATGATGTTCACACAGAAGTGGATAGAACAGGGTTTGGCACTCTTACAGCTTTTGTTGGTGATATCTTTCTCTCAAGCTCAGGAGTCAGTGTGCAGGCACTGGGGATCCAGAGAGCCCTCTGCTATCTAAAGATGGGACATTGTGTTGGGGGGAGTCTTCAATTTTCACAGCAAGTGGAACGACAGAATGGATAACGACATGGACAAACCAAATCCACTGCAATGCACCAGCTAATTTTTTTTACCAATATAAATATCAAGTAACTGATACTAAGAGGCTGCAGATACAATATTAGTAATACAAGTTTCTCAAAATGATTGTTAACATGAGAAAATGTTCCCTTTGTGTTAACAACTGACAAATACTTCCTTCTATTAATTTATCATGATTTTGTCTCAAGTTCAAGTTCAAATTGGTTGGGATTTATATTATTTCTAATTTTCTACATCAAGTTTGAATTTCAGAGGGTTCCAATTCACCCAGGCTATGCTATTTGCCATAGAGGAGATTAATGATAGCACAGACCTACTGCCTGGCATCTCACTGGGCTACAAGCTCTATGATGGATGTGGCTCCATTGCCAGAGGTGTGAGGGTTGCGCTGGCCTCTGCGACTGGGATTGAAACAGCATTTGCACCATCTGACAAAGCATGAAACAGACCTACCCAAGTGCAGGCAATCATGGTAGGGAGCTCATCCTCTCCATGTATGGCAGTAGCTACTTTCCTCAGACCCTTTTATATACCCTTGGTAAGTAAGATTGGAAAAATCTAATTTTAAAAAACAATAGTCTAACAGCTGACCATACCAAAATGGATTTAAAAAAAAATGATTTTTTTATCTTATCTTGGGATATCATTTTTTGTTTTGAATTTTCTTTTAGATCAGCCAGTTTGCTACTTGTGCTTGTCTCAGTGATACAACCAAGTACCCATCATTCCTCAGAACAATACCCAGTGATGACCACCAGAGCAGAGCCCTGGCCCAGTTGGTCAAGTACTTTGGTTGGACTTGGGTTGGAGCTATAAGAACAAATGATGATTATGGCAATAACGGCATGGCCACATTTACAGAAACCGCCCAGCAGCTGGGTATCTGTCTGGAGTACTCTGTTTCTGTCTTTTGAACAGATCCACTAGATAAAATACAACAAATAGTTAACATTATCAGGGCTTCTACTTCAAAGGTGATTGTCACTTTCCTCTTTCCCACGGATTTGTATATGATAATGCATGAGTTGTCTCATCACAACTTGACTGGGTACTAGTGGGTAGGCAGTGAGAGCTGGATCTTTGATTCCCAAACTGCAGCCTTGGACAAGCATCACATTCTGGATGGTGCCATTGGCCTGTCCATCCCCAAAGTACATGTCAGTGGCATGAGAGAGTTCATGTTGGATGTGAACCCACTCAATTCATTTAGTAATTATTTGTTTACAGAGTTTTGGGAGACATTATTTAGCTGTGAGTTCAAACAGTCAAAGTCATCATCAGAGAATCAGAGAGAATGTACTGGACATGAAGATGTGACTGGAGTGAAAAACAGCTTCACTGATATGTCGCTCATGCCTATCTTTTACAATGTTTATAAAGAGTGTATGCTGTGGCCCATGCACTTCATAATATTCTCAGCTGTAATAAAACATGTAACAACAAGGTGAAGCTAGTTCCGTTCATGGTGAGTTGAACATTAAAGACTGAAAATCTGTTGTAACATTAAGATACTGATCTACATTTATGCATCTCTTGTTAGATTTTACAGAACATAAAACATGTTCGGTTCACAACAAAGGAAGGAGATGAGGTTTACTTTAATGACAATGGAGACCCAGCAGCAAAGTATGAAATTATAAACTGGCAGCCAACAGAAAATGGCATTGTGGACTTTGTCACAGTTGGTCTTTATGATGCTTCTTTACCAGCAGAAAAACAGCTGAAACTGCAAAATAAGCCTTTAATCTGGGCACAGGGCTCACAACAGGTGAACTATAATATGATGTCAATCTGAATATATATGATTCTTTAATTATTTTTACTGTGTCATGATTGTTTGGTAAATTCCCTTATTTTTTTCCTAATAGTCCATTTGTCCATGCAGGTGCCTCTGTCAGTTTGCAATGAGAAATGTCCCAATGGAACTCCAAAAGTTCTTCAGAAAGGAAAGCCTGTCTGCTGCTATGACTGTTTAAGATGTGCAGAGGGAGAAATCAGCAACACCAAAGGTGTAGTATGTTGAAAAAAAAAATATAAAAAAAATATTTTAAAAGTTGTCAAGTTGATATGCCTATTTTAAGCAAAGCAAAAACAGAGTCATCAACAAATCAAACTTGAAATCTAAAAAATGAAAATACTCATTAATACACATTTGTTGTAATTCAGCTACATACATTCATGCACGGTCTTGGAAATGTACACTGATGTTAAAAACCCAACGTGAATGTAACCAGTGTTGGTCACGTCACTTTTATATAGTAATTAGTTATAGTTACTAGTTACTTCTCCCCAAAAGTAACTGAGTTAGTAACGGAATTACTCCAATATAAAAGTAATTAGTTACCAGGAAAAGTAACTCTTGCGTTACTTTATTTTCTTCCCCTTTTGAGCTCGGTATTGATTTTAATGTACTCTGCATCTGTGTATTTAGAAAATGTCTTTCTGCATGGTGGACCGGCACCTGCTCTCCCTGGTATTTAGCCAATGAAGGAGTCTGGGTCAGCTGTTGATAACGGGAGCAAGTTCTCAACAACATACCTGCCTATCATTGCATTCAGTTCAGTCTGTGTCACAAGTTTTAGTGAAGCTGGAGCAGAAACATCCAGCTTTAGCTGCTCGGACGGCTCCGTGTCCTTCTGTGTTAGCGGAGCTCACGTTAGCCACACCTGCTATCATCATCAACAGTCAACAACGGAGTTTTTGGCCACTCGTGTTGTAGAAGCGCGTGCAGTTGAGAGATGCTTCATTAGATTAGAGTTGCTTAAAGAGAGTTTGCCATTTCTGCGGCTCACCTCTGCTAGTTTGTGTGTGCGAGGCTGTGTGGTTTGTGTGTAAACCGAACACTGCCTCTGATTGGCTTACGAACTCTCACTCTACCTTAGAGAGCAAATCATCACCTCTGCAGTTGTCCCACCCCTCCCTCCTGCCTCACCGGAGAAAAATAAAGTAGCCCTTCTGCTCCGGTGGCTGAGAGCCGAGTCGGATGACAACAGCTTCAATGAGAAACTTCAGTTTGTAATGCGCCACATTTTATAGTCAGTAACGGTAACGGCGTTTTAACGATGGGAAAAGTAATTCATTAGATTACTCCGTTACTGAAAAAATAACGCCGTTAGTAACGCCGTTATACTTAAACGCCATTACTCCCAACACTGAATGTAACACTACATAACAGTTTTTGTTTTTTTTTTCACTTTACACCACTGTTTCACCTTTTTCACCACCTTGTTTTGCCCCTATCCCAACTATTCTGACAAATGTTGGGATCAAGTTCTGGATGAGCATATACTTACAAAACACAGTTTAGTTGATGGTAAACATTACATATACAAATCCACTGTTTAAGTGAATATAGCAAATTCCACATACTGTTTTACTTTATTTGTACACTTCTTTGGAATTTGGGTTGTATGTGTTATGTGATATACACAGTTTTGTTAGGTTTAGGCCACAAAAAGCGGTTGAACTCAGTTAAGAAACATGGTTTTGGTTTAAATGCAACATTTAACAATAATAAATACATTTTAGAAAGGATCATTTCTCCCATGTGCATAATCTTTTCTGGTCTTGTTCCAAGTTGCAATTAGGGCTGGGTACCGAACTTTGGTTCCTTTATGGCACCGACCAAAATGCTTCGGTAATACCAAGTATCAAAATATGCCTCGTCTTTCCGTGCCAAGTTTCGGTCCCCAGAGGTTAATGACATGATCAAGATCCGATAATGCTGGCAGTGATTGGCTGTAACGTTACACGTGATTGCGGCATGCAGGAAAAATACATACCGGTACGTGGCTACCAGAGACGTTTTGTGGTTACGCCCACAGACGGGGTTCACGTGTATCTGTGTTGTAACTGTAGTTGTGTGTGTCATCGAAAAAATGGCACCAAAAAAGCGCGGCTCCATTTTAGCAAGATTGATGCCAATCGTGCGCGCTGCAGTATATGCAAAAAAGTAATCGTTGCTAAGGCCGGCAACGCGGCTAATTTGATGTAGCAACTAACTGTGCACGGAATCAATTTAAGAGCAGAAAGTTGCTCCGTGTTTGACTGCAAGAAGAGCGGACTGCAGCTATCCTCCTCTCTGCATTTTAAGTCTATGGACGTTACACTGCCAGAGCGGCCTGATTCGAAATCTCCACCACCGGACTCCAGTGTGTAACGCTAACTTACGATATTAGTGTGTGGCTTCATTTCATGGCTATGTAGCTAGCAAAATCAAAAGCCAACTAGAAATTGGTTACACCCCGCCTTTCCGAAACCCCGCTGTTCCAAACATAGACTTCAATTTATCGTAATAGCGGGGTTTCCCTTTTTTTCTAAGACCCCACTATTCCGACAAGGCTATTGGGGAAACCCCTCCATTCCCAAACCCCACCACTCTAAACTAACTAAGTTGGTTTTTTCTTGGCCCTGAGTTTATTGGGGGATCAAGCAGGCAGAGCTTGTCTCTGCTGGCCTTGGTCCTCCAATCCTCTGGGATGGCCGGGGAAGCACTGCATTGGCGGGGCTGCTCCTGGTTATTCCTGGAGGTTGACTTGGGGTCTGGGAACAGAACACACTCTCTGGCTTTGTTCTGCCTGGCAAACTGCTGCATTGTGAGCATTCTAGTAATTCTTTTCAAATGTCTCTGAGTGACTACGAATTTCACTTTGCTGGATGCTTTTGGGAGCCCCCCCAAATATATGTTCTCTTCTATATCGCCTCTCTAAAATAGTGCATTCTTAATAATAATAATAATAAATATTTCTCAAAAATGACAAAAGTTGTCTTTCAACTAAAAGCTTTTAAAATACAAGTGGCTAGTGTAGAGTAGCATAGCAGGGACACACACCGGAGGCGGTACAGCTCCGGCTGGACCAACCTCGGGGGAGGGTGTCTTGTGGTAAGGCGTCGAAACACCCGTAGATCTTGAGGCGCACAACTGAGGATGTGTCCCAGTGAGCACAGACTTTGCACGTCATCACTCGAAATTCCCTACTGGTTTTTCGCTTTTGGGGCTTCGCGGGCCGACATACAGGTCCACGTTCCCTTAAATTCAGACAACAAGTGGAGATGTCTGTCATGGCGTCACGGGGACATTCCTGCTCCCTTCAGCTCTCCTCGAGTCCTCCATTGCATCCTGTATTCTGTACAGGTGTGGATGGTTGGCTCCCCCCGGGGGAGGGTCTGTGGCGGATGTCTTGCAATGCTCCCCTGCACTGTTCAGAGTAGTCCACTTGTGCCTTTAAGTCTCCTCCTCCTGCAGCTCTCGCACTCCACTGGTGCGGACCAGGTGGGTTGGGGAATGCAGCGGCAGGAGGGACTTCCACTACAGCAGTCAGCCTCCATTGGTGCGGGCCACATGGGGGGGGCTGGGGTGAAAAGACGATGACTACTCCAGCACTGTCCAAACTCACATAGCAAGAAAACGTATGCTAATTAAACATCAATCTTATTCAATCAACTTCTAATATCACAAAATCGTTCACTAATCGCGCAGACTGTGCAAGTCATCACTCGAAATTCCCTCCTGGTTTTTCGCTGTTGGAGCTTCGCGTGCCGACAGACTGGCCCACGTGCCCTTAAATTCAGACAACAGGGGAAATGTCTGTCATGATGTCTCGGCATTGTTCAGAGTATTCCACTTGTGCCAGATCCTGAAAGGATGCTTGTATGAAGTCTGCTTAATATACA
>CAEMYA010000018.1:11659249-11684815 GCA_903131615.1 Diplodus sargus
ACAGGTTACAGGTCATGTAAAACAGCTACATTGCACATTCCTGTGTAAGACTTCAGTTCACATCTCTCATTGAAGTACAACATTTCCATCACAGGTGTGGAGGGTGTAGATGTGGTCAGAGGTTCTGTGTTGCGGTGTAAAATCAATCTGACTCTTGCTCAGGACATTGTGCTCACTGAGGAAGTTTGCAGTCGGCTGTGTAATCTGATCATATTTGTCTCCACTTTTGACTTTCCACTCTCTCTCTCTTCTCTCTGTCTGTCTCTGTCTCTCTCACACACACACACACATACACACACACACACACACTAAGATGTGACAGATTTGACAGTACACAGTTCAATATAGCGTTGCCTAGCAACAATTCAACAAGACCTGGACGAAGGCTAACGCTTAGCCAGCTGTAGTGAGCAGCCGGTAGCCAGGCAGGCAGTATTAGAGCACCGTGGCCATGGGTGCAAATAAAAGTCTGAGTCAAAGCAGTGTGAATCCAAACAATGCGTTAGAGCAGTGAAGCAATGCAGCTGTTAGCGGTTAGCAGCAAAGCAGCGAAGCCGTGAGGCAAAGCAGTGAAGCAAAGCAGCGAGGCAAAGCAGCAAAGCAGCGAGGCAAAGCAGCGAGGCAAAGCAGTGATTTCCTGCAGACAGGTTAGCGGTTGCTATGCCGCAACACAGGTGTTTTTACCCTACAGTAAAAGAACAGACATGAGCAACTCAGGAGTGGCTGGAGGAGGAAGCTAAAGTCACTGTGCTACATACCGGTCAGGCAATCAAGGGCGGCACGGCATGGAGCGACGCGATCAGCTACACGGCAACCAGCAGCGGACAGCGAGCGGCACACAACAAGCAGTGAGCAACGTACAAGCGAGCCGCTGAAATAAAATAACCAGAATGAAACAATTGGATGGACAGCATGAGACCAGACTGTAGTCGCAGCTGGCAGCCTACCTCCCACTAAGCGAAAACAGAAGTCGGGGGGGGGGCAGGAAAGTGACCCAGGCTCCGTCAGGCAAGAGGACAACCAGGTGCCTTCTGCCTCCCTTTATAAGATGATCCCCCACAGCGATTGGCTGGGAAGAGCCACACAGCTGAAACCCATCATACTACTTCATACTGCTACACCAGTTTTGTACTGATCCTCGTTACTGAAGCAGTCCGATGTGAAGTGGTTAGCACACACACACAAACTTACAAGAACCGCTGCTGGCACATTGTTAAAAAAAAACACAACCACTGTCTCTTCTGTAATTCTGTAGCTGGGACAGACTATAGGCACTTGTGTTGATTTTTACAACCAACAAAAGAGCAATTTGCGTGTCTAGCTCTGAGCGACAACATTGCAAAACACTGCTATCTTACCGCTGGACACACTGAACTTCACCTCAGGTAAGAACGCCCCCCCTCTTGGATATCTCCTATCATTGCGCATAGGAGGCCTGTCTATGTAAATGACTCCCTCGTTACGTAACGAAAGGAACTGAATCTGAACAGCCTGTAGGAGCGCCCTGTTACCAGTGGGTGGGCTGCAGAGACCATGCAGTAATCGCTTTTTTTCCTCATTCTGGGAGTTGGCAGGCTCAGGGAGGACCAGTTTATATATGTAGAGACCAGAGAAAACATGTTTTTTATAATATGAGACCTTTAATAATGTTTTTTTTTCAAATTCTGATCAGGTCAAAATCAGGCCCCAAAGACAAAAACATCTTTAGCTTTCCCTCCAATGTGCTGTAGAGCTGATTGGTACGGCCTAAAGAGCAAAGCTATGTCTTTGTTAAGGCTGCTCCCCTTGGTTCTGCTGCTGATGGGGAAGTGTTATCTGATTGCTGACTGCAAGGCGCAGCACAACTAACTGAACTGAATCTTCTCTATTTATACATGGAAGGATTTCGTATGAATACAAAACATGAGACTTTTTCTTCTCACAATTACAAAATGACCAAAATTACACCAAATTCGAAATTATTGTAAGTAAATGTGTGTTGTACTGGCTGTTTTATTGTGTATTTTGTATTGTACGTGAGTTATCAACACAAAAGCATAATATTTAAATCTATATTCCCCCTTGTGCTATTACTGTGTCATAACCCTTCACAAGCAATAATAAGTAACAAATCTAAAACCTACAGTGTTTCCCTGCCCATCACCACATGTCAGACGGAAGAAATGCACAGCTGAAGAGTTAATGGAGATTAAAACAGAGCTAAAAGTGGACTTAATATTGGAGCGACATTCATCAGGTGGAGGCAAACTCCTAATCATTGCTCATCGTACTCTGTCTACTTTGAGAGGGAAATGCCACACACACACACTCATACACATGCCATTGTGATGTAACAATAGCCATGTTAACTTAACAATGTAATAACATTGTGTTCAAGTCTTGTTGACCTGCTCCCCGAATGGCCCCAAATGAGATAAAACAAACCAGGCAAAGCTGAAGTAGGCAATTCTAGAGAAAGATAGTCAGTTGTTAAGTTTAAGTCTCATTACCAGGTCATCACACTCTAATGTCTTTGGGCCAGCTGGCCAGGCCACGGCCAACCCAAAGCATCAGTATTTGACAACCTGGGAATGATACTCAGTAACATACTATCTTCCTTCAAAATTGACTTGGGCTGCATTTTTTAACAATAATGTGCTTTTGTACACATTGCAGTGCACTAATACAGTGATGGAACTTTTTTTTTTCTTTCTGTTTGGCACCTCCCTCCTCACAACCAACTTGGTTACACCAACTTGAGTACACATAGATAAACATCACGTTTCTTCTTTTTTTTTTTTTTTTTCCCTTCTCCAAAATGTATAAGCACAAGTGTAACATTTTTATTTACACTGAGGTGCATGTGATGCCACCCAGTGGTTTAGCTCTGTTAGATGTGATGATGTCCACTCAGACACAGCCAGAGAAGCGTTGGGCACTCTTACAGCTGTTGTTGGTGATGTCTTTCTCTCAAACTCAGGAGTCAGTGTGCAGGCGGAGAGGGGATCCAGAGAACCCGCTGCTATCTAAGGATGGGGACATTTTGTTGGGGGGATTCTTTGATTTCCACAGAAAGTGGAAAGTCAAACAGGATACCTATATGCACAAACCAAAGCCACTGCAATGTACCAGGTGAATTAGACAGTAAATTATATTTGCATTTCATATACCTAACAGAAAAGACTAAAAATTAAGTTTTAAATTGAGAGATACATTCCCTAAGTGTAAACAATCTGTCAAATTATTTAATGTATTTACTATGTTTCATAGTTCAACTTGTTTGCATTTGGAACTATTTATAACTGTCTGCATCCAGTTTGAATTTCAGAGGGTTCCAGTATGCCCAGGCTATGCTCTTTGCCATAGAGGAGATTAATAACAGCACACACATACTGCCTGGCATCATTCTGGGCTACAAATTCTTTGATAATTGTGGCTCCATTGTGAGAGGATTGAGGGTTGCACTGGCCTCTGTTACTAGAGATGAAGGGGCATTTGCATCCTCTGACACAACATGTACCCAAGTGCAGGCTAATATAGTGGGAACAGCTTCCTCTCCTGGCATGGCAATATCTACTCTTCTCGGACCCTATCATGTACCACTGGTGGGTAAGATTTGCATTAATTAAATTGACATAATCCGATTATAATTCTGTTTTTCTTCCAAAGAGTCCAAGAAATGGGGAAGTCATAAAAATCATATTCAGCATTGTAAATGTGTGTGTCATCTGGGGATATTATTGTTTTTGTCTTTTAGATTGGCCATGTTGCAACTTGTGCTTGTCTCAGTGACAAAACCAAGTACCCATCATTCCTCAGAACAATACCCAGTGATGACTACCAGAGCAGAGCCCTGGCCCAGTTGGTCAAGTACTTTGGTTGGACTTGGGTTGGAGCTATAAGAACAAATGATGATTATGGTAATAATGGCATGGCCACATTCATAGAAACTGCCCAGCAGCTGGGCATCTGTCTGGAGTACTCTGTCTCTGTCTTTAGAACAGATCCACCAGACAAAATACAACAGATAGTTGACATTATCAAGGCTTCCACTTCAAAGGTGATTGTCACTTTCCTCCTCCCTACGGAATTATATGTGATAATACAAGAATTGTCTCACCACAACTTGACTGGATATCAGTGGGTGGGCACTGAGAGCTGGATCTTTGATTTCCAAACTGCAGCCCGGGATAGGCATCATATTCTGGATGGTGCCATAGGCCTATTCATCCCCAGTGCACATGTCAGTGGCATGAGAGAGTTCATTTTAGATGTGAAGCCGCTCAATTCATCAAGTAATGAATTGTTTACAGAGTTTTGGGAGACGTTGTTTAGTTGTAAGTTCAAGCAATTAAAGTCATCAGCAGAAAATCAGAGAGAATGTACTGGACATGAAGATGTGACTGAATTGAAAAACACATACACTGATATGACACTCATGCCTCTCTTTTACAATGTTTATAAAGGAGTGTATGCTATGGCCCATGCACTTCATACTATTCTAAGCTGTAATGAAACATGTAACAACAAGGTGCAGCTAGATCCATTCATGGTGAGTTGAACACCAAAAACCGATGTTTTTATATTGAAAAAAATGTTACAGTCCCTTATGTTGCTGAGACATTTGTCTGATATTGATCTACATTGATGCACATCTTCTTAGATTTTACAGCACACAAGAAAGATTCAGTTCACAACAAAGGAAGGAGATGAGGTTTACTTTGATGAGAATGGAGACCCAGCTGCAAAGTATGAAATTATAAACTGGCAACCAAGAGAAAATGGTATGGTGGATTTTGTCAGAGTCGGCCTTTATGATGCATCTCTACCTGCAGAGAAACAGCTGACTCTGCAAAATAAGTCTTTAATTTGGGCACAGAACTCACTACAGGTAAGCTACCATGTGACCACTGTGATTGCAAATGCACATTTTTTGCTGTTGTATGTTTTTAATGCATATGTTTTCAGCTGTTGTCGCTGCATTACAATGTCTGGGTTCGATGCTTGACATTATTGATTGATCCTTGCAAAATCAGCACCTTGTCAAAGTGTCATTGTTTATTTGTTCATGCAGGTGCCTTTGTCAGTTTGCAGTGAGAAATGTCCACCAGGAACTCGCAAGGTCCTGCAGAAAGGAAAGCCTGTCTGCTGCTTTGACTGTTTAAGATGTGCCGAGGGAGAAATAAGCAATGCCACAGGTTTAGTGATAAATAATGCAAGATCAAACATCAATGTATAGATTTTAAGCAAATGAAAAACTGCGTTAAAAAAATCAATAGATCAAGATAAAATGTCCTTGATAGATACTAATACATAAGTCTGAAATCAGCTACATTAATTGATGCAGTATTGGAAATGCCTATCAATTTTAAATACACAATTTGATTGTAGCACAAAGGTATTCATGAGACCAGACTGTAGTCGCCGCCGGCAGCCTACCTCCCACTAAGCGAAAGCGGAAGTGAAAGGCACCAGGAACACAGCCGACACGTTGTTGTTAAAAAAATGAAACACAACCACTGTCTCTTCTGTTCTTCTGTAGCTGGGAAAGAATATAGGCACTTGTGTTGATTTTTACAACCAACAAGAGAGCAATTTGCGTGTCGAGCTCTGAGCGACAACATTGCAAAACACTGCAATCTTACCGCTGGACACACCAAACTGTATAATGACTCAGCTTTCAGTGTTTTTTATAGAATCGTTGAAAAGATTCCAGCAGTCTGACTTTTTCAGCCCCATCATTCTCAGGCCAGGGATTGCAGCAGGCATTGTCAGCAGCAGTGTATTATTTGTCACTACCAATATGACTCATAAACCCAGACATTTTTAATCATTAACTTAATTGATAAATAGTGATGTGTTGGTAATATTGAAAATCTATATATACTAAACAATAGACAGAAAACAATTATCAGCATACGCCTATTAAGAAAAGGCTCAAAGTATGTTCCCTCTACCTCAGCATGCAGATAGTTTTCATCTGGTCTGCTGATTTTCTTTTTTTTATTATTAATTGTCAAAATCATTAGTTGTTAGAATAAAAATGTATTCTGGACATTTGAGATAAGTTTTGTAAATGACCGTTTTTATATTTTGTTTTTCTTTGTCTTTTACCCCAACTTGGTTTCTTCTATGAATTATCAAAATCTCATATGGATTTAAGTCAGGTTTTTGTTATGTCAAACTAGCAAACTCTCCTCATTAAAGCCAAATCTTTAAATGATAGAGAATTTCTGAGATCGCTCAGTTTCTGTTTTTATTAATCATGATCTCAGCTCAGCATGAGCAAGTTGCTGCTTTTATTCCCCTGGATCACCTACCGAGTGGGTTGGCAATATGGATGCTGCTGTAGAAAAATAGCTTTTCTCTGAGCTGTGGTATCAACAAGGCATAAGATACGATTCAGTGTGCAGATGACTTGAAAATTTATGTTCCATTACAAATCCATTTTGAGGGGATTTTTTACAGTCATCACTTTGTCGGTCAGAAGTTAAGTGCTGCATGTCTCAATACATTCTTAAACTAAATGAAAACAAGTCTGAAATCATTATTTTTGGTCCTGTGCTTCAATATTTTTCTTTTTTCAGATTCTATCACCTGTGTGCGATGCCACACCGACTTCTGGTCAAATGAGAGAAGAGATGCCTGTGTAAAGAAGGAGGCAGAGTTTCTCTCATATGAAGAGATTATGGGAGCACTGCTCACTGCAGCTTCTCTCTTTGGAACATGCGTGACTGCTGTTGTGGCGTTCATTTTCTTCAGATACAGACAGACTCCTGTTGTCAGGGCCAACAACTCTGAGCTGAGCTTCCTGCTGCTCTTCTCCTTGACTCTGTGTTTCCTGTGTTCTCTGACCTTCATCGGCCGGCCCTCTGAGTGGTCCTGCATGCTGCGACACACAGCATTCGGCATCACCTTTGTGCTCTGTATCTCTTGTGTTCTGGGGAAAACAATCGTGGTGTTAATGGCCTTCAGGGCCACACTCCCAGGTAGTGATGTGATGAAATGGTTTGGGCCTTCACAGCAGAAACTCAGTGTTCTGGGTTTCACTCTTATACAAGTTATCATTTGTATCCTCTGGTTAACAATTTCTCCTCCTTTTCCCTTCAAGAATTTTAAAATATTCAAGAATAAAATCATCTTAGAGTGTGCTCTGGGCTCAGCTGTAGGCTTTTGGGCTGTACTTGGGTATATAGGATTTCTGGCCATTTTATGTTTTATTCTTGCTTTTCTGGCTCGGAAACTGCCTGATAATTTCAATGAAGCCAGATTCATCACCTTTAGCATGCTGATATTCTGTGCTGTATGGATCACTTTTATCCCAGCATATGTCAGCTCACCCGGGAAGTTCAGTGTTGCTGTGGAGATATTTGCTATTCTGGCTTCAAGTTTTGGACTGCTCATTTGTATTTTTTCTCCAAAATGTTATATTATCTTACTGAAACCAGAGAAGAATACAAAAAAGAACATAATGGGGAAGGGAGCACCAAAATCATCATGAAAACTTGGTAAGGTGGCAAAAGGCATGTTTTGGCCTCAAACTGAATATAATTTGTTAATCAGTCGTCAAATAGACACATACCCTCATTACATTGAGGATATTAATTGTAATACTGTAGAATTTTTCCAATGTACATCATTTTCTTGCCCTTGCATATTGAAATAACGGCATACAACATAATGTCATACACAATCATATCAACAACATATAACACACGTAAAGATTATTCAATATAAATAAATCACAATATCAAATATAAAATCCCAAATAGTAGTCTTTTGCAGAAGATGGAGAGTGATTCTGTTGTCCTGACATTGGTTGGGAGTTCATTCCACCACTAAGGCAATATCAGATATAAATTCCAAAATATATTAATAAGATGCTATTTTCACCCCTACTACCAAATTATAACACAGACACCACACTTGTTACCAACATGGACCTACAATCTTTTCATTACATAACACAGGCTGTAATTTGCTGAACAGTTTTCTTCCAATGTCATTAATAAACCTTGACAAAACTCTAATAAGGCACTAACAAGTTTGTAAACAGCAATGGATTACCCTGCAATTAACTGAACTGTGTTACATAGAGTGTAAATAAATGTATCATCCTATGAACTATGTTCTTTGTCTGACCATTGTCAACATGGCATTGTATTTGTCAATTTACAGTCTGTTTTGTCTAATTAAGCTATTGCAGGTCCATGTTGGTAGCGTTAAGTGTGGTGTCAATGGTATTATTTGGTAGTAAGGGTAGGATCTAATGAATATATGTTTGGCTTTGATATGCTATTGCATTTTTTTTATTACATACGCATATGAGAATTATCAATTTGGTTACTAATTAGAACATTATTTGGTATAGTAGTCTAAGTATATACATTATAGGTCTAATAATGGGATATAAATGGTTTCGATACAGTGTGATTTAGGTGTATGCTTTATAACTAACTTTGTTTCCTCTTAATTTTTTTTGTCTGATTTGATATGCAATATGGCATGTTCTTACTAGTTAGTAAGGACATACTCTACCAGTTTTTTCTAAATGTGTATTATTATTATTATTATTTTTATTATTATTATTATTAGTAGTAGTAGTAGTATCATTAGTATTAATATAATTTGTATTAATATCATCATCATTATTATTATTATTATTGTTATTATTATTATTATTATTATTATTATTATTATTATTTATTTATTTTTATTTTTTTATCAAGGCCATACATTCCTAATTTCTGCCTAATTTGCAACAAATTATAGTTTATTGTGTTTTATAAGTTCAGGATAATGTGAGATGTTCCTTTTTTGTTCCCTTTTGGGAGAAATTTGAAGGTAAGAGAGCAGTACAGAGGGAAATAAGTAGCAGGGCATGTGTTACGACCTGTCAAGGTCTGTAGTGGACATTTGTGTTTTGGGTGTTTTTTCTGTTTTGTTCTGCTTAAGGAGGTGCACTGAGAGGCTGGGCGGAGTTTCACCTCGCCAGAGTTGCAGGCACACGCGTACACCTGTAGCAGGTTGGCAATCAGCGCCTGCTTAAAGGTCCTGGTCTTCACGCTGCCTACACTTCCTACCTTCACTTCACCACACCCTTGTATCAGAGATTTTTGTGACTTCTCATCGAAAACTAATTGTCTTTTGTCCTACCTCCAGCGTTCATCTGCAGTCCCAGCTATCAGTGGCTCCACAACCCTGCCACAAGCTCACTTGAACCTTCACATACCACCACGTTCACCAGCGCCACAGTGAGCAACCTCTCCTCCAACATTTCACTCCTCTCTGTCGGACTCTCCAGCTGGAGTTTCGCAACACCTTGCCCTTGCATATTTCATTGTGAAGTATCAATAAATCTTCCTTAACTCTACTCCTGCCTCGTTTAGAAATATAATAACAATTTCAATAACGATAAAAAAAATTACTATATACAGTAACTAACCTTCTATGTTCATGGCGTGTGCAATACTAGTTTACCTAGGGCAGGGGTCACCAACCTTTTTGAAACTGAGAGCTACTTCATGGGTACAGAGTCATACGAAGGGCTACAAGTTTGATACACTCTTCTGAAATAACAAATTTGCTCGCCTTTAGTTATATATGATTACTGATGATTAATGATACTCTTTTTTCATGATTTCTCACAATAATTATCAACAATGGCTTAACAAGTCAGGAAATAGTTAATATCAATATTCAATGTTCATTGTTAGAACAGGCCTGAAGGCTACTCATGTGGCCCTTGGGGGCTACCTGGTGCCCACGGGCACCGTGTTGGTGACCCCTGACCTAGGGTTTAACTGTGTTTCTTTTCTGATTATTAAAGACCATATTATTTAAATATTGTTGTCTAATTTGACATAAAGGGCAGCTTATAACATCATATTAATGTCTTTAAAATAAATTGCGACCACTATATCTAATAAGTACATATGAGTGTACAACCCTATTCCAGAATTCCATTCTAATTCCACAACCATCACAACCATGATTTTTTCAAATTGAAAAAAATAATGGCAAAAAATGTTTTTCTATACGGGAACCTCCCTCATCACAACCCACTCTGTATGTACACATAGATAAACATCACTGTTCTCTTTTCCAAAATGTATAAGTACAAGTGTAAACTTTTGAGTCACACTGAGGTACATGTGACGCCACGCAGTGGTTTAGTTCTCCTAGGTGTGATGATGTCCACAAAGACGCAGCCAGAGAAGGGTTTGGCACTCTTACATTTGCTATTGGTGATATCTTTATCTCAAGCTCAAGAGTCAGTGTGCAGGCGGAGAGGGGATCCAGAGAACCTGCTGCTTTCTAAGGATGGGGACATTATGTTGGGGGGATTCTTCACTTTCCATAGAAGGTGGAAAGCCAAACAGGACACCTACATGCACAAACCAAAGCCACTTCAATGTATCAGGTAAATTAGAATAAAACAATATGATTAACATTTCAAATAACTATCAAAAAATATTTACAAAAAAGTTTTAAAATATGACATATTCCCTATGTGTAAACAATCTTTCAAAATATTTCATGTCATTATTTACTATGTTTTTGTTTTATAGTTCAACTTGGTTGCATTTGCAACTATTTCTAACTGTCTGCATCCAGCTTGAATTTCAGAGGGTTCCAGTATGCCCAGGCTATGCTCTTTGCCATAGAGGAGATTAATAACAGCACACACATACTGCCTGGCATCTCTCTGGGGTACAAGTTATATGATAATTGTGCCTACATTGCAAGAGGTGTGAGGGTTGCACTGGCCTCTGTTACTAGAGATGAAGAGGCATTTTCATCCTCTGACACAACATGTACCCAAGTGCAGGCTAATATAGTGGGAACAGCTTCCTCTACGGCCATGGCAATATCTACTGTTCTTGGATCCTTTCATATACCACTGGTGGGTCAGATTTGCATAAATTAGATATAAAAGCAATCTGATTATTATTCTGAAATCTCCCGGCAAGTTCAAGAAAAGGGGAAGTCATACAAATAATATTTAGCAGTGTGAATGTTTTATCATCTGGGGATATTATTTATTTTGTCTTTTTTAGATTGGCCATATTGCAACTTGTGCATGTCTCAGTGATAAAACCAAGTACCCATCATTCCTCAGAACAATACCCAGTGATGACTACCAGAGCAGAGCCCTGGCCCAGTTGGTCAAGTACTTTGGTTGGACTTGGGTTGGAGCTATTAGAACAAATGATGATTATGGCAATAATGGCATGGCCACATTCATAGAAACTGCCCAGCAGCTGGGTATCTGTCTGGAGTACTCTGTTTCTGTCTTTAGAACAGATCCACCCGAGAAATTACGACAGATAGTTGACATTATCAAGGCTTCCACTTCAAGGGTGATTGTTACTTTCCTCCTCACTGCAGATTTATTTGTGATAATACAGGAATTGTCTCACCACAACTTGACTGGGTATCAGTGGGTGGGCACTGAGAGCTGGATCTTTGATTTCCAAACTGCCGCCCATGATAGGCATCATATTCTGGATGGTGCCATAGGCCTATTCATCCCTAGTGCACATGTCAGTGGCATGAGAGAGTTCATCTTGGATGTGAAGCCACTCAATTCATCAAGTAATACATTGTTTACCGAGTTTTGGGAGAAATTATTTAGTTGTAAGTTCAAGCAATTAAAGCCATCAGTAGAAAATCAGAGAGAATGTACTGGACATGAAGATGTGACTGAAGTGAAAAACACATATACTGATATGACACTGATGCCTCTCTTTTACAATGTTTATAAAGGAGTGTATGCTATGGCCCATGCACTTCATAATATTCTCAGCTGTAATGAAACATGTAACAACAAGGTCCAGCTAGATCCATTCATGGTGAGTTGAACACCAAAAACTGATGTTATTATATTGAAAAATATGTTACAGTCCCTTATGTTGCTGAGACATTTGTCTGATATTGATCTACATTGGTGCATATAATCTTAGATTTTACAGCACATAAGAAAGATTCAGTTCACAACAAAGGAAGGAGATGAAGTTTACTTTGATGAAAATGGAGACCCAGCTGCAAAGTATGAAATTATAAACTGGCGGCCAACAGAAAATGGTATCGTGGAGTTTGTCAGAGTCGGTCTTTATGATGCATCTCTACCTGCAGAGAAACAGCTGACTCTGCAAAATAAGTCTTTAATTTGGGCACAGAACTCACTACAGGTAAGATACCATGTGATCAATGTCATTACAAATGGAATTTTTTTTTTGTTATTTGTTTTTAATGCATTTGTTTTCAGCTGTGACTTTAATACAATGTCTGTTGATGCTCCAAATTAATTATTGATTCTTGCAAAATCAGAAACCTGTCAAAGTGTCATTATCTATTTGTTCATGCAGGTGCCGTTGTCAGTTTGCAGTGAGAAATGTCCACCAGGAACTCGCAAGGTTCTCCAGAAAGGAAAGCCTGTCTGCTGCTATGACTGTTTAAGATGTGCTGAGGGAGAAATAAGTAACGCCACAGGTGAAGTAACATATAATGCAACATCAACGTTTACATTGTCATGTGCACATGCCAATTTGAAGCAAAACATAAAAATATACCTTCAAAAGTCAATAGATCAAGATAAATGTCCTCAAATAATACTGATAAAAAAGCCTTTAATTAGCTAACTAAATTCCTGCATTCTCGGAAATGCCCATCAATGTTAAAACCCCGCTGCGATTGTAGCACAAAGGTACTTAAAATGACTCAACCTTCAATGTTTTTTATACATATGAGAGATTGTTGAAAAGATTGCAACAGTCTGATTTTTTTCAGCCTGGCAGCAGTGTATTATTTGCTACAACCAATATGACTCATAAACCCAGCTATTTGTGATCAATAACATAATTATAAAAGTAATAATATGTTAATACCGGCATGGAGGGCAATTGTTCACTCATCATTTTGTCGGTCTGAAGTAAGGCGCTGCATGTCTCAAAACCTTTTTGAATTAAATGAAAAGAAGTCTGAAATCATTATTTTTGGCACTCTGCTTCATTATTATTTTTTTCAGATTCTATCACATGTGTGCGATGCCACCCCGACTTCTGGTCAAATGAGAGAAGAGATGCCTGTGTAAGGAAAGAGGCAGAGTTTCTCTCATATGAAGATATTATGGGAGCACTGCTCACTGCAGCTTCTCTCTTTGGAACATGCATGACTGCTGTTGTGGCCTTCATTTTCTTCAGATACAGAGAAACTCCTGTTGTCAGGGCCAACAACTCTGAGCTGAGCTTCCTGCTGCTCTTCTCCTTGACTCTGTGTTTCCTGTGTTCTCTGACCTTCATCGGCCGGCCCTCTGAGTGGTCCTGCATGCTGCGACACACAGCATTCGGCATCACCTTTGTCCTCTGTATCTCTTGTGTTCTGGGGAAAACAATGGTGGTGTTAATGGCCTTCAGGGCCACACTCCCAGGAAGTGGTGTGATGAAATGGTTTGGGCCTGCACAGCAGAAACTCAGTGTTCTGGGTTTTACTCTTATACAAGTTATCATATGTATCCTCTGGTTAACAATTTCTCCTCCTTTTCCCTTTGAGAATTTTAAAACATTCAAGGACAAAATCATCTTAGAGTGTGCTCTGGGCTCAGCTGTAGGCTTTTGGGCTGTACTTGGGTACATTGGACTTCTGGCCATGTTATGTTTTATTCTTGCTTTTCTGGCTCGAAAACTGCCTGATAATTTCAATGAAGCCAAATTTATCACCTTTAGCATGCTGATATTCTGTGCAGTATGGATCACTTTTATCCCAGCGTATGTCAGCTCTCCTGGGAAGTTCAGTGTAGCTGTGGAGATATTTGCTATTCTATCTTCAAGTTTTGGACTGCTCATTTGTATTTTTATTCCAAAATGTTATATTATCTTACTGAAGCCAGAGAATAATACAAAAAAGAACATGATGGGGAAGGGAGCACCAAAATTAAACTAAAAAACTTGATAAGGTGGAAAAAGGATTCTCTGCCCTCACACAGAATTATTTCGAACCAGGCTGTCAAATAGACATCTACCTTCATTTCAGGACATGAATTGTAATACTGTAGCTCCTTTCCAATGTACATCTTTTCCTAACAATAGCATGTTGAAATAATAGAATACAACACAATTTAAAACACAATCATATCAACAACATATAACACACATAAAAAGATAGTTGAATAACAAATCAAATGTTATATCAGATATAAAATCCCAAATATCAGTTAATCCGATGTTATTTTACCCCTACTACACAATTATAAAACAGACACCACACTTAATGCTACCAGCATGGACCTACGATCTTTTAATTACACAACACAGACCGTAATTTGCTGAACAGTTTTCTTGCAATGTCACATTGACAAAAGTCTAATAAGGTACTAACAAGGTTGTAAACATCAACAAATGACCCTGTAATATCATGAACTATGTTACATGGAGCTCGGGTTGCCAACTCCCTGAAAAATAAATAAGGAACACCCCACACAATATCTATAAAAGATATTTATTTATTTAACAGAAGTGACCTGCTTAACTGAAAACAGTATAAAATAACTGAAACCAATAGAAAGTTACTTTCTTACTGATATATAGTTCATGTGTAGTATATCAACTGCCTGTGCAGTGTAAATTATGCACGTCACATCTATCCATGGACTGTTTGAACTGAGATGTGTAAGGTTGTATATATATGTATGTATATAGTTTAGTGTGTATTCTTTATCTATTATTCATCTATGTATTACTTTGATGTATTATTTATCTGTTTTATGTATTCATCTATCAGTTGTTTGTGTTTATTTCACTAAACAATTTATTTGGCCATAAATACTGACATTTATTGGACTTCTTATTTTTTCTACATACCATATCTGCCTCTGGTGTTGCCTGGTGGACAACAAACCGGTCAAGGGTCCACCTGGTTGTCCCTCACATGACCAATGACAAGAGCCGGATTCTGAATTGTTATTCTCATGTCTGAGTGTGCTGTCAGCTCATTGGTCACAGTATGTTACTGTAAGATTACCGTATATTTTGATATAAAACGCCCTGTCATTCATTGATTCCATTGACACTTTAAAGACCATTTTGATTCTCACGGAAATACGGGACAAAGCACGTCCCTTTTAAGCTCAATACGGGACGTGTAACTTTGTTTCTAAATACGGGACGATTCCGTTTTTCAAGGGACGGTTGGTAACCCTACATGGAGCGCAAATAAATATATCGTCCTCTGAGCTATGTATGTTCACCAAACGTAAGCAAGTACAATAGCGAGAAAGAACGCTAACTCTCCTAGCACCTTCCAACTCCATTGCCATGGTTCTTCACTAACAAGTCTTTATTGCCATGGTTATTCACTGATGCTTACTAGGGAGCCTTCCCAACAGTCAGTTCTCAGTGAGAGGGAAACTAACCAGATGGTGAATTATGTCCATTCACTACAGCACTATATTAAGTGTGGTGTCTATGGTATTATTTGGTAGTGTTTGATGAATATATTTTGTATTTGATATGGCATTGCATGTAATTTGTGATTGCACATGTATATGAGAATCATCTCTTTGGTTTCTAAAAAGAACATAATTTAGCAGTCTAGATATGTAGACAAGTATATATATTACAGGTTTAATAATGCAATACACGTGGTTTCCATACAATATGATTTAGGTGTATGATTCCTAACTAATTGTGTTTATTATTATTATTATTATTATTATTATTCAGGCATGAAAACGAGTCAGAGGTGAAAAAGAGGTGATACATCCCCTCTTGGGGGGGTCCGGGGGCATGAGAAAATTTTGAATATTTCATATTTAAAAGCATCAATCTGATGCATTTTGAGAGAAAAATCAAGCAAAATTACAAGACAGTATGAATGTATGATAAAGTATCTGTCTATACATGTTCACATTATGCTATATAAAAAATGAGACTGACAACTTCTCTCATGACATGCGCAACAGCACAACTTTAATAGCGCAATCTGCTGCAAAGAGTGTGTTTTGACAAGACCAACATGGGTTTTGAAAAAGCTGCTGTCTCTCTGCATGGAACAAAGGTGCTGGCAACACGTGTTGATGTGATGACCTGCACCTTCTTCTAGTGCAGTGGTTCCCAACCTGGGGTCCGGCTGTCTGCTCTGAGGTTGTGAGGTTAAAGTTATATTTGTGCAACCCTCTGAGGTCGATTGACGCGACGGCACGTCAATATCACATGACCAATTTAAGATAACGTAGCAGCGAGACAAAGCCTCAGTGAGTATCGGTCCGACTTATGTGTTGGAGCAGCCTTCAAACTGTGTACCAGTTTTTAAATTGTGTTGATAGGCCAAGTAAAAGACTTTTGATAAATAATGTACAGGACGCTTTTTCGCTAACATTACCGCCACGTTTGCTGTGCGTTTTGTGCAGGAAGAGACTATAAAAACAGGCTTTTTTCACAAAAGTGTCCGTAAGCAGGAAAATTTTGCAAGCGAAAAAAACCACGTTCCTATTGGTATAAAAAGGCATCACACCAGCCAATCACAAAATTATACGGCAAACCACGTGATTTGGTTGCTGAGGAACAGGAGGAAGTTGTGGGAGGGACCGACAGTGGCGGTGATAGAGATAGCGAGTTTTGAGAGTTGAGAGATTTGTGAAATTTAGCGTTTTTGGAGTGTATAATTAGTTTGTTATGTAGTGTTTGGTGTAGTGTGTTTAGTGTGTAAAGGAGTCATTTTTTTTGTTTTGTTTAGTGAGTCAAAACAATGAGGAGACTGCTGAATGTGGAGCAGGCAGTGCCTGAGCCTGAGGCATTGCCTGCATTTAAATGTAAACAGTTACATATAACTTTGTAAATTTCAAAAACTTATGCACAAATTTAGCAAACAACAATTTATATTTGCATTATAAGTAATACAAATGTTTCGTTAAACATATTTGTGGTTTTCACGGTAAAAAATCTTTTCCTTGCTTGGACTTTATGTTTTTTGTGATTTTAGGTCCATTGTGTTAATACAGTGTGTCAAAAGGAAAAAATAACTGTACAGTCACACATGTGTGGTTGTGCTGAAAATAATGACACCAAACAAAGCAAGATAAATAGTTTTTAAGCTGAAATATAATGGTAAAATCAAAAATAATCAAAAATACCCTGGACTGCATAAAATCCCAGTAACACACCCAATCAAAACTCTCTATAATCCAAATTGAAACATATTTTCAAAACATAATTACAATTTATGTAACATTTAAATTAATTTAACTATTTATTACCAACACCCCTATGAGGTAGGCCTATTCTGTTCTCTTATGGCCTATTCTGGTCGTTATTTTATTCTTTTAGTGTATGCGGGTTGGGGTTGGGCGGGCCTGGCTTGTCTTGGACACAGGCAAGGGGGGCTTCAAGGAAAAGAGGTTCGGGAACCACTGTTCTAGTGCACTTCTGTTTGACAGTGTGCCTGCAGTGCATGGCCTTATTTGCATAGTTAATAGCCGTTTTTATACTCGGCAGCAAACCGCTAATTCGGCTGTCCTTTTTGCGGCTCGGTCTGCTAAGAAGGCAGGAGACTAATGGTGAACCGCTCCTCAAGCGTGCCTGTCAGGTCGCACTCGGGGGTCGACACTTTTTGTCTGCCTTGTCAGCCGCGCGCCAGAGATGCAACAGCTAACGTGAGTAGTTCAAAAACCTTTTTTTGTCATGTTCTAAAAATCAGCAATTTTGATGCCATCGTCTCTCTGCCCCTAGCACTCCCGTTCGAAATTAACGTGCCCAAAAACCCAACTACGGTAAATCTTAAAATCGCATCTTTCATCGTAATTATGCTTTTAAACGAAGGTTTGACACATATTCAATTGCAAATAAAGCCTTGGTTACTTTTTGGCGAGAGTTTCACTTTAAGTGAAGCGTGTCACAGCCGGAGAGTTTTAAAACCAAGAAACAGCTAATCATGGGGTGGAATGTAAAGCTCTTATTTTGAAGACAAATTCATTGTCTTTCTGACAGAGAATGCATCGTACTATACCTTCAGCCTCCAGTCAGTCCCCTCACCTCAGCATCATTGACTTTAGATTTAGATTTTAGAAACGTTATTTTTATCAAATTCAAGGCTCCCTTCATGCACGCCTCACATGTTCACAGTTCACTGATAATCTCTGGTATAACTCCATGTCCCGTCCAACCCCCTCCCCACCAAAAAAAAATGTTTTCTCATCGGATCTACACGATTCATGTAGGTCACCTATTTTGGTTTCAAAACGGCGAATTTCGCCAAAGGTAAGTGATTTTCATGCCTTATTATTATTTATTATCATTATTATCATTATTATTATTATTATTATTATTATTATTTCTAATCAAGTCCATATATTTCAGATTTGTGCCTTCTTGCTTTACTTAGGGTAAATCTGTCTTTCTTTATAATCTAAGGAAGACCGTATTATTTCAATATTGTTCTCTAATTTGACATAAAGTACAGCTTACTACATCTTATTAATGTACTTTAAAATGAATTGCAATATCAGCACAAGTATACAACCCTTATCCAGAATTCCTTACTGATTTCACAACTATTAATCATGTTTATTATAATTCTGATCAGGGAATAAAATCCTAATTTTGCACAGACAAAAACATTTTCAGTTTGCCCTTCAAATGTGCTGGAGAGCTGATAGGGACGGCCGTTTGCAAATCTGGTTGAACTGTGTCCAAATGGCCCAAAAACGAAGTAAAACAAACCAAGTAAAGCTGAAGTAGGCAATTTTAGAGAAATATAGTCAATTACCAAGTCTCACTACCAGGTCGTCAAAGGCTGATGCTTTGGGTCAGCTGGCCAGGCCAATGTCACGGCCAACCCGAAGCATCAGTCTTTGTCAACCTGGGAATGAGACTTAATAATGTACTATCTTCCTTAAGAATTGACTTGAGCTGTATTTTTTAAACAATAATGTGCTTTTGTGCACATTGCAGTGCACTAATACCCTAATGGAAAAATGTGTTTTTTTCTGTTTGGGCACCTCCCTCCTCACAACCCACTCTGTACATACACATTTTTTTTTTTCAAAAAATATATAAGTACAAGTGTAAACTTTTGATTTACACTGAGGTGCATGTAATACCACCCAGTGGTTTAGCTCTGTTAGATGTGATGATGTCCACTCAGATGCAGCCAGAGAAGAGTTTGGCACTCTTACAGCTGTTGTTGGTGATATCTTTCTCTCAAGCTCAAGAGTCAGTGTGCAGGCGGAGAGGGGATCCAGAGAACCCGCTGCTTTCTAAGAATGGGGACATTATGTTGGGGGGATTCTTCGCTTTCCATAGAAGGTGGAAAGCCAAACAGGACACCTACATGCACAAACCAAAGCCACTGCAATGTACCAGGTAAATAAGACTGTAAAATATTATTTACATTTCAAATACCTAACAGCAAAGACCAACTATATAAGTTTGAAAAATGACATATATTCACTATCTGTCAAATTCTTTAATCAATTAATTTACTTTGTTGTTGTTTCATAGTTCAACTTGTTTGCATTTGCAACTATTTACTGTTTGCATGCAGTTTGAATTTCAGAGGGTTCCAGTATGCCCAGGCTATGCTCTTTGCAATACAGGAGATTAATAACAGCACACACATAATGCCTGGCATCTCTCTTGGTTACAAGTTATATGATGATTGTGGCTACATTGCCAAAAGTGTGAGGGTTGCACTGGCCTCTTATACTAGAGATGAAGTGGCATTTGCATCCTCTGACACAACATGTACCCAAGTGCAGGCTAACATAGTGGGAACCTCTTCCTCTTCTGGCATGGCAATATCTTCTCTTCTCGGACCCTTTCATATACCGCTGGTGGGTAAGATTTGCATAAATTAAATTGTCAAAATCTGATTATTATTTGTTATTTCGTCCAAGAAAAGTGGAAGTCATGAAAAACGTAATCAGCATTTAAATGTTTTATCCTCTGGGGATGTTATATATTTTGTCTTTTAGATTGGCCATATTGCAACTTGTGCTTGTCTCAGTGATAAAACCAAGTACCCATCATTCCTCAGAACAATACCCAGTGACTACTACCAGAGCAGATCCCTGGCCCAGCTGGTCAAGTACTTTGGTTGGACTTGGGTTGAAGCTATTAGAACAAATGATGATTATGGTAATAATGGCATGGCCACGTTCATAGAAACTGCCCAGCAGCTGGGCATCTGTCATCTCTGTCTCGTTTATTCGGATGGATCCACCAGACAAATTACAACAGATAGTTGACATTATCAAGGCTTCCACATCAAAGGTGATTGTCACTTTCCTTTCCCCCCTGGATTTATATGTGATAATACAAGAATTGTCTCACCACAACTTGACTGGGTATCAGTGGGTAGGCACTGAGGCCTGGATCTTTGATTTTCAAACTGCGGCCCTGGACAAGCATCACATTCTGGATGGTGCCATAGGCCTGTTCCATCCCCAGTGCACATGTCAGTGGCATGAGAGAGTTCATCTTGGATGTGAAGCCACTCAATTCATCAAGTAATGAATTGTTTAGAGAGTTTTGGGAGAAATTATTTAGCTGTAAGTTCAAGCAATTAAGGTCATCAAAAGAAAGTCAGAGAGAATGTACTGGACATGAAGATGTGACTGAAGTGCAAAACACATATACTGATATGACACTGATGCCTCTCTTTTACAGTGTTTATAAAGGAGTGTATGCTATGGCCCATGCACTTCATAGTAATCTCAGGTGTAATGAAACATGTAACAAGAAGGTGCACCTAGATCATTTTACAGTGAGTTGAACACCAAATACTGATGTTTTAGATTAAAAAAAAGATCTTGCAGTCATTCATGTTGCTGAGACATTTGTCTGATATTGATCTACATTGGTGTATATCTTCTTAGATTTTACAGCACATAAGGAAGATTTGGTTCACAACAAAGGAAGGTGATGAGGTTTACTTTGATGAGAATGGAGACCCAGCTGCAAAGTATGAAATTATAAACTGGCAGCCAAGAGAAAATGGTACTGTGGATTTTGTCAGAGTCGGCCTTTATGATGCATCTTTACCTGCAGCGAAACAACTGACTCTGCAAAATAAGTCTTTAGTTAGGGCACATAACTCACGACAGGTAAGATATCATGTGATCAGTGTCATTACAAATGGCATTTTTTTTGTTATTTGTTTTCAATCCATATGTTTTCAGCTGTTGTCACTGTATTACTATGTCTGTGTTTGATGCTTGAAATTAATGATTGATTCTTGCAAAATCAGCACCTTGTCAAAGTGTCATTGTCTATTTGTTCATGCAGGTGCCTTCGTCAGTTTGCAGTGAGAAATGCCAACCTGGAACTCGCAAGGTCCTGCAGAAAGGAAAGCCTGTCTGCTGCTTTGACTGTTTAAGATGTGCCGATGGAGAAATAAGCAACGTCACAGGTGTAGTAAAATTTAATGCAATATCAAACATCAATATATAAATTGACATGTTCATATGACTATTTTAAACAAACAAGAAACAGTACGTTAAATCAATAGATCAAGATAAAATGTTCTCTGAAAGTACTGATACATAAGCCTGAAATCAGCTACATTTATTAATGCAGTCTTGGAAATGCCGCAGCAGCCTGATTTTTTCATCCCAGTCATTCTCAGGCCTCACATCCATAGTAGGAGAAGAGAGGGATTGCAGCATGGATTGTCAGCAGCAGTGTTTTATTTTGTTACAATCAAGATGACTCATAGTGCACACATTTTTAATCATAAACTTAATTATGAAAGTAATAATGTGTTGCTACTATTCAAAATCTATCTGCACTTAATATCGTAATGCAAATAATGCTCAGCATACTCCTATTACAAAAATGCTCACAGTATGTTCCCTCCACCTCAGCATGCAGGTAGTTTTCATCTGAACTGCTGAGGTTATGACATACATTGAAACCATGAAAAATGTATTGACAGTGATAGTGTTTTTTTTCTCCTTTGAAAACCACAATATTAACATAAATGAATAAAATGAAAAAAATAAAATGAAAAAAAAAAGATTCTACATCATTAGATGTTAGAATAAAATTGTCTTTAGAAAACATAGCCTTGGCTCTCTTGAAGCCCGTCTTGTAAATGACATGTTGAAAATGTTTTGTTTTTTTCCCCTTGTTTGTTTAACCAAACATGGTTTCTTCTATGAATTATCAAAATTTCATACATTTCAATCAGGTTTCTGTTGATGCCAAACTAGCAAAACTTGCCTCATTAAAGTTACAATATTGAACTTATAGAGGATTTTGAAGATTGTTCAGTTGTTATCATTCATGATCTCAGCTCAGCTTCAGCTAGTTACTAATTCTATTCCATTGGATCACCTACCAAATGAGTTGGCCATAGAGATGCTGCTGTGAAAAAAGAGCTCTTCTCTGACCTGTGTTACTCAACAAAGCTCTCTCCCTGACCAGCTGTTGTTCTGTGCATACATGCTTCCACTGAGAAATATCATAAACTAACATAAAATTCAGTGTGCAGATGACTTGAAAAGTTGGTTCCATTTAAAACTAGTATGGAGGGCATTTTTTTCACTCTTCATTTTGTTGGTCAGAAGTAGGAATTAAATAAAAAAACGTTACTGAAATCATTCTTTTTGACACTCTGCTTCATTATTATTTTTTCAGTCAGAAGTAGGGCGCTGCATGTCTCAAAACCTTCTTGAATTAAATGAAAACAAGTCTGAAATCATTCTTTTTGGCACTCTGCTTCATTATTATTTTTTTCAGATTCTATCACCTGTGTGCGATGCCATCCCGACTTCTGGTCAAATGCGGGAAGAGATGCCTGTGTACGGAAAGAGGCAGAGTTTCTCTCATATGAAGAGATTATGGGAGCACTGCTCACTGCAGCTTC
Source organism: Diplodus sargus (assembly GCA_903131615.1). NCBI lineage: Eukaryota > Metazoa > Chordata > Actinopteri > Spariformes > Sparidae > Diplodus > Diplodus sargus. The sequence goes on from CAEMYA010000018.1 coordinate 11,682,092, forward strand.
TCTATTTGGAACATGCATGACTGCTGTTGTGGCATTCATTTTCTTCAAATACAGACAGACTCCTGTTGTCAGGGCCAACAACTCTGAGCTGAGCTTCCTGTTGCTCTTCTCCTTGACTCTGTGTTTCCTGTGTTCTCTGACCTTCATCGGCCGACCCTCTGAGTGGTCCTGCATGCTGCGACACAGCATTTGGCATCACCTTTGTCCTCTGTATCTCTTGTGTTCTGGGGAAAACAATCGTGGTTTTAATGGCCTTCAGGGCCACACTCCCAGGTAGTGATGTGATGAAATGGTTTGGGCCTGCACAGCAGAAACTCAGTGTTTTTGGTTTCACTCTTATACAAGGTATCATATGTATCCTCTGGTTAACAATTTCTCCTCCTTTTCCCTTTAAGAATTTTAAAATATTCAAGGACAAAATCATCTTAGAGTGTGCTCTGGGCTCAGCTGTAGGCTTTTGGGTTGTACTTGGGTACATTGGACTTCTGGCCATGTTATGTTTTATTCTTGCTTTTCTGGCTCGGAAACTGCCTGATGATTTCAATGAAGCCAAATTCATCACCTTTAGCATGCTGATATTCTGTGCAGTATGGATCACTTTTATCCCAGCGTATGTCAGCTCTCCTGGGAAGTTCAGTGTAGCTGTGGAGATATTTGCTATTCTGGCTTCAAGTTTTGGACTGCTCATTTGTATTTTTACTACAAAATGTTATATTATCTTACTGCAACCAGAGAAGAATACAAAAAAGAACATGATGGGGAAAGGAGCACCAAAATCATCCTGAAAACTTGATGAGGTAGCAAAGACATTTTCTGTCCTCACACACAATAATTTGCTAACCAGACTGTCAAATAAACATCTACCTTAATTTTACTGAGGACATGAATTGTCATACTGTCGATGTTTCCAGTGGACATAATTTCCTTGCCATAGCATACTGAAATAACAGAATACAACACACAGCATATTACACATCAAAAGATTGTTCAATTAGAAATCAAATGCAATATCAGATATAAATTCCAAAATATATTCATAAGATGCTATTTTACCCCTACTACCAAATCATAACACAGACCTACAATCTTTTAATTACAGAACACAGACTGTAACAGTTTCCTTGCAATTTCACTAATAAACAACTGTGTTGTTGGTAATGTGTATGTTGTTGTAAACAACAACACATTACCCTGTAATAACCTGAACTACTGTATGTTACACGGAGCACAAATAAATGTGCCATCCTCTGAGCTATGTTCTTTGTCTGACCATTGTCAATATGGCACTATGTTTGTCAAATTACAGTCTGCGTTGTCTAATTATGCCATCATAGGTCCATGTTGGTAGCATTAAGTGTGGTGTCTATGGTATTATTTGGTAGTAAGGGTAGGGCCTGATGAATATATTTTGACTTTGATATGCTATTACATTTGATTTTTTATTGCATATATGAGAATCACCTATTTTGTTTAGTATTAGAACAAAAGGTGGTATAGTCTAAGTATATACATTATAGGTCTAATCATGCAATATAAATAATTTCTCTACAATGTGATTTAGGTATATGGTTAATAACTAACTTTGTTGCCTGTTATTTCAATTTTTTGTCCGATTTGATACATTATTTGGCTTCTTACTCCTCACTAGTTAGTTATGACATAGCGTAACAGTTTTATTTGGATCTTATTATTATTTGTATTATTGTTAATGTTTTCAAATCAAGTCTATCATTTCTGATTTTTGCCTAATTTGCTACAAATTATGGCTAATTATGTCTTTTTAGTTTACTTATATTAGGGTATAACTGTGTTTCCTTACTGTCTAGTTAAGACTATATGGTTTTTATATTTTGTTGTCTAACTTGACATAAAGTACAGCTTATTACATCTTATTAGTGTACTTTAAAATATATTGCGACCCATATAACTTACAACTACAAATAAGTATACAACCCTTATCCAGAATTCCTTACTGATTCCACAGCTATTAATAATGTTTATTTTAATTCTGATCAGGAAATAAAATCTTAATTTTGCACAGACAAAAGCATTTTCAGTTTGCTCTCCAATGTGCTGTAGAGCTGATTGGTAGGGTTGTAAGAGCAGTGCAAATCTACAGTTTGTCTTTGTTGAGGCTGCTCCTCTTGGTTCTTCTAGGGGGAAGTGTTATTCTGATTGCTGACTGCAAGGCTCAGCACAACTAGCTGAACTGAATCTTTTCATTTTGTACAGGGAAGGATTTCTTATCCAAACGAAACAAATCAGACTTTTTCTTCTTATAATTACAAAATGACAAAAATCACACTCTGCCTATTCTCCATTCCACTCTATGGCACTATTCTCACCCTGGAAGCTCAACCCTGCCTAACCCGGCCCGGTTGACTTTCTATATGGTGAGGACTGCAGAGTCTGAACCCTGCACACCATCTTTCCCATTCTCTATCCCACTCTACTACACTATTCTCACCCCAGAAGCTCAGCCCTGCCTAACCCAGCCCGGTTGACTTTCTTTATGGTGAGGACTGCAGAGTCTGAACCCTGCACACCATCTTTCCCATTCTCTATCCCACTCTACTGCACTATTCTCACCCCAGAAGCACAGCCCTGCCTAACCCGGCCCGGTTGACTTCCTGTATGGTGAGGACTACGGAATCTGAATCCTGCACACACTCTTCCCTATTCCTATCTATTGCACTACTCTCACCCTGGAAGCTCAGCCCTGCC